>JAVFBZ010094071.1:0-17021 GCA_032466195.1 Katharina tunicata | reverse complement strand
CTTTAATTTATAAATATTTGTTAATGGCTGTTCTATTTAGCACAGAACCAGCAGTTAGGCCTACACATAGATTTCACGGGCGCCATACCAAAAGTGGAAAACAACAATCATGGCGCACAGACCTATTTAATAAAAAAAAATAGTAGTGGAATGCTGCGTTTTCTTAAACTCTTCTGTGCTAGAATGTCTATAGTAAATATTCTTAATAGGCCAACAACCATTAATGAATATATTTTAAACAAATCGTTTCATTCCGAGGGAATTAACTTTACCGGTATACGAAAATGTAAGAAATTGGAATTGAATCGTGGCAATCACAGCCGATTAGCAAAAGTTCGAAACGCACAAAAATCCCCGGAGAAACTTAAACGATAATGCAAGAAAATCAATGTGCGATTTTAATGGGAATTAAAAGAGAAAAAATCCATTTACTATTTCTCATGGCAACAATATATCATAATGCAAATTATAAGTGAATATATAATGTTACATTGTTGAGTTAAACTTTCACGAAAAACAGTTTAGTTTTCTTGGTTTTAATACATGAAATGAGAGAAACTTTGAACACTCTAAAGGGACAATTTATTTTTACTATATTACTCACGTTTTTTCTCGAAATTTTGCATAAGAGTTTATTTTAAATAATTCTTTCAAACGAACATTATGTGTGTTTTCAACGCAGAAAACTGAAGAGAAAAAAAACTCGTTTATTATAGTTCATATGCAGCACTGCTTGTCCTCTCGTATATATATTATGTGGCGTCAACGACAGTGTTCCTGGTGAGTTAAACCGAGAACAGCCTGTTACACCTGACGTCCAGTTAGTCTTCTATAGCTGCAGAGACAGACCTGTATATAGTCCCTCTTTGATAATGTGGAGAAATAAGGTAGGCCTACATCTACTATATGTTGAAGGAAACGGAAACAGTCCGTGGTAATATATTGAGGTAAGAATCACTCATGAACCGGATGTTTGGCCAATGACACTATTCTATGTTGAAGAAAATTGGACACAACTTATTAACTTAAAGTTGATGTAAGCTATAGGCACGCTTCGTATATAATACTGGTCACGTATATAGAGCTTTGAAGTTTAAAGCATTAATGTTTCCATTTAAAAAATACTTAAATTCTTAAAACTATAGCCTATAGATATACCTAGATATATATAGACAACCTTAGAATAAAGATATAAGGTTTTCAAGATTTTTCATATTCATGTATCTCACTGTAAACAGTATTCGTATCGATAATCACAAAGTTTGGATGAATTCAACATTAGATTTCAAAATTTGGTTTACCCGGATAGCCTATATACAAACTATGTGAAGCAGATTTGCACTATTTTTCTCTTTTGTTGTTTGGATAACACTGTCAGACTGAATATATGGAAATCTAGCAGACTGATACCCTTGTGGGAATCTAACCCATGCCTACAAGTCTCCGATTTTCTGGTGATTTTGTGCCTGACTGCACATTGCCGAAGGGTCTCACGCAGTTTTCCAGCTCCTATCCTCCTCCGGTTGAGCAACGGCTCTGGACAGATTGTCCTATAAAGTAATCCATTATATAGAACTTATTTAAGCGGCATTTAGAATTTGGGCACATAACAAAAACATAATTCTTATGGGTATATTGATAAACGATGTTTCGGGTTATATAGTTGCAATTAAACCGTATTTAAGCAATGATTACAAGTCTCAACTGAATATACTCAGTTGATGCTTGGAATCATTGCTTGAAAACTTCCATAGCAACTATAAATAGACCGAAACGTCCGTATTCAATTAACCATGCATAATTTAAAAACCCATCAAAGTTATGCTTTTCTTATCAGTTCCAGCTTATAGATGCCGATTTAACCAGCTTATAGATGCCGATTAAACAAGATGCATGAAGACTGACCAATAATACACAGTAACATATATTTTAGGTATTGGGGTTTCAGTTTTCTATTCATCAGAAAGGCTGTCATCGACTTCACAGGACTAATTGACCACTCTAAGGACAGAATTAATGAGCTATACTTTTGCTGTCATTTGTTTCTCTAAAACGAACAGCTATACGGATTTCTCCAAGTAAATGGTGCCCCAAGCACATTTGTTAATGTCATTGTCACCTGTGAGGCCCACGGATGAACTGAACAATAGTCGACACAAGGTCCAGACGGCAACCCACCCTCTGTTCTTGAATGGACACTATACTATGTACATGTGTAGTCCTGCTGTCCTTTAGAGTGGCCGGCGCTTTATTAGTTTTCCAATTTCTCTGATATTTGTCAGTATATTGCGTTCAGTTTCCACATCGTATACTTAATTTTATTTCATTTATATGGTGACTTTGCCTATGGTCACATAATACCGAGTTCGGGGTAGGATAATATTCACGTGAATCAATCAGTCAGTTAAGATGTGGCTGTTTAATTAGCACGTTACGGCGAACATATGTCACTTTCAGGTATCGATTTACCCTAAAATCGACGTAAATGTCTTGGGTTTTGAGTAATTTATTGAACTTACTGTAATACAAACATAAGCTAGAAAGTGAACCATTTTTCCCAGTAATTTAAGGTTGAACTTCATAAAAAATTTCAAAATTGTGTTTCTACACTTCTTTGAAAAGGGGTCGGACTTGTTGGCGATTTTACGGGGAATAAATGACCAATTTACCAACAGCTGGAACTAGTGAACACAAACCGAGTCCAATACAAACAAATATATATTTTGTCACTGCATTAAAGTCATGCCAACCGTAAAATACAGAGAGAAAAAGCAAACCAACAGAACATCGTTTAATTATCTACAATTTATTGAACCGTTAATGACATTAGCAAATTAGAATAAAAAATATCATCAGAAATGTAATTTGCGCACATAATTAAGGTCACATGATTTCCGAAGAGAGGTCTGGAAAGGTATGAGGGATAGCACATCCCTGTATGAAGATTGACAGATAATTAATTGATACTCCGGAAACACATCAGACATGTTAACAATGATATGGCACCCACCCTTGAATTGTTGACACTAGTACCAAGGTTGTTAAACCATCGAATAGCGCTTGAGTCCAGTCAGCAATAAGGGAGCATATGAAACCACAGAATTCTTCACCATACGACAAACACACAAACATATAGTAATATAAACCATGAACAGTACGGTCGCTCAAAGAAAAAACAAATACTGGACAGACTGTCAAAAATACACGATTAAATAGTACAAAAAACAAAAACCTTCAAAATCAATTAAGCTGATATTTCTTTGGATATACACCTGTAGACACAGAAGTTACGCTAATGGCAGAGTAGTCAAATTTACGTTGATGGCAGAGTACATTTACCCAAAAGCTGTTGAATACATCACAAGATTTGAAACACTTTAAAATAACTTTTTTTTTTAAATTTAGACATTTACTATTTAGTGATCACTATTCCCTTGTCACCATGTAATAAATAAATGTTGATTCCTTGAATATGATTTTTGACTGAAGCCAGACAAGACTTTGTGAAATCGGTCTAACTTGTTCTGTACTAAAGTCCTGGTGTATTCTTGAAAAACTGATCCAGTAAATAACATTCATAAATTGTTCATAATTTTATTTTATCAACAAGATTCACACAATTCAAGGAAAAAGACAAAATGGACAAGAGCTCATTCTACTTTAGGAACGCAGGAACACTGTGCCTGGGGAAAGTATTACAGACAAATACACATCCTTAAGAGGAAAATCTTTATCAACTCAATTTCCGTTTCACCACAGGTGTCCTTCTATTCATGATATTTGTGAAGCACATAGAAAGAAGCATAGTGTTGAAAATATGGGGCATCCATGAATATTGTCGGCACAAACAGTCTATGGCAGACTGTCAGACAGTACTGTTTTCACTAAGTCTTTGGCAGACAGTTCCGTTTTCTCCGAGTCCTTGGAGGACTATCAGAGGGTACAGTTTTCTCTGGGTCTTTGGCAGACTGTCAGACAGTACCGTTTCTCTGGGTCTTTGGCAGACTGTCAGACAGTACCGTTTCTCTGGGTCTTTGGCAGACTGTCAGACAGTACTGCTTTCTCAGAGTCCTTGGCAGAATATCAGAGGGTACTGTTTTCACTGAGTCTATGGCAGACTGTCAGACACTACTGTTTTCTCTGGGTCTTTGTCAGACAGTACTGTTTTCTCTGGGTCTTTGGCAGACTCTCAAACAGTACCGTTTTCTCTATCTTTCATCACATCATCCATGATCTGACAGTAGTTATATACGGTTTAATGGTCTACATGATAATATATAGAATGAAAACCACTTTGAATAACCTGAATATCAGGCATCAAATCAACAGCGTTTGGAGCTTGTTTTACAATCCAGCTAGAGGATAAGGAATCGTATAGTCCCAGTCTTATCCTGATATAAGGAAGTCCGGAACTTGCAAAGTCCACATACATTCTTGTGAAATTGAACTGATATTCATACGGATCAGTTGTATTTATTTCCCAAGCTAGAATTCTGCAATGTATTTTATTCTGAAACCTCCCAAAACTCGAAAGCATATATAGGTTACATTTTAACACAAAAATTCAATGTTATATTTTAATAGCATTATTGAAATTATTGTAAATAATAACACAAAGCAACACGGGAGTGTCACAGGAACATCAAACTCAAAACAGTTTCTTCAATAAACGAACACTTTCTAGGTGTTGCAATAAGCCTTTCTGGTAACCAATATATCTATTCCACATTGAGGTTCTATTGAGAAGTGACAATCTACAAAACATTAAACAAATGCTTCCAAAACCGGATCCCCGGGCCACTCTTCATTTTTTTAATATAAACAATGCAAATTATATGGGAACTTGTACATTAGATTTTGAATCAGTAATTATAATTGGCTTATAGCTGACAAAACATAGGACAGACGATACATGCATTGCTTAATCATTTATGTTTACCAAGACCTAAAAAACAAGCAAATTTGAAGAGAATAGAAAAGAAGAAAAACAAAACTCAAAGGACTTTACGCTTTGTACTATTTTAGACACTTCACAGTAAATATTGCATAAAATTTTGTATACTGGTATGTAGAAGTCTTCATTTATAAGTAAGATATATGTATAAAGACACATATGTTGTGAATGATGTAAGAATTGCACTGACACTTCAAAGAGAAGCTAGAGGTAGTCAGAATGCCTCCAATCACAAGGCATTCTAAAAGTTCTTATAGGTTCTTCTTTAGCCAGGGTAATTACAAACTATTGAAGAAAGTAGTTACAATTCAGACAAAACATGTAGCTAACTAACTGGACACAGAATCAAGAACATTTATACTACATGTATTTCCAGCTTTCACTCAAAGCATTATAATATTATAATCAAATATTAGTATTGTAAAAAAAAATATAGTTTGGCTCATGACACTTTCAATTAAAGCACTACAATGACAGTTTTCCTTTGCTGTTATCTAGGTAAAGTTATTTATACATATCTTCACAATTTGTAATCAATTCAAATAATCAGATAGAAAATGAATGAGAGACCATAGGTTGAATTGTCCTATGAAAAACTGAACAGGCTCCGAAGCTCCTTTCTTCATTTGAGACATAAGCTGAACAAATTTCAGAAGTTTGAGAAAACACTGATCTCTCTCAACCTACAAATAAACACGAAAGAACTGAGGAAACTATAAAGTTGTGAATTGTTAATCGTTAGCACATGATGGAGATAATATGTGATGTACCAATGTCTACAGCTCCTAATCCTTCAACGTGGTCAACAGAAAACTAGACAGGTACAAAGAGCTAGCATCCATTGCCGAGAAATAGTTGAATTTATCTTTCAATAATGTTGAAGCTAGATTCATGATAATAATCACTACAACTGAAGTTCTAAATTAGAGCCACAGTTGCCCTATTCATCTACACAAATCCACAGAATCTGTCCACATGTACTCCATGAGTGTTGCAATCGAGGCTAGTATTAGGACATGTCAGAAGCGAGCGGGGTCACGCACCACCCGACTCTTGTTTATACTGTCCCGATGTCATCACGCTGCCTGGCATCACATAATCACCAATCATAAACTGATTGCTCACGGGAAAATGAGTTGTTCCTCCATAGATAACATTCTGTGAACAAAACACAAAATAAAATAGACTTTTAGTGGAACTAAGCAATCCTGTTGTAGCATACCTAAGACAACAAAAATATTTATTTATTTGATTAGTGTTTAACATCAGACTCAAGGGTATTTCACAGACATGTATATGACGACCGTAAGCACTTGACATTGGCAAAAAAAATAAAATTGTTTGGTGTTGTACAACTAACGGTAAACCAAATGTTTGTTTCTTTGTTTGGAGTCTTAAACCGTACTTAAGGTTATTTCACTTATATGACGTCACGCAAGCCCAATTGGTGAATGAAACCACCAAAAACAAATCAACATCCCGATGCTCCTTAGATCAGACATAGGGCATAGAGAACTCCCTTCCATACCAAGTGCATTTTTCTAAAATGACAACATTTTCCAGTATAAGTTACAAGGGCACATTTTTATTTTATTTTATTTAATTTTTTTTTTATTTTAAGTTAAACGCCACATGGTTAAAACAAAGTAATATTCGACTTGACATTTAAATAATACAAAGAAAAAATACAGCTTTATAATAACCCACTATAAACCTAGATACATATATATAGTAGTCCTAAACACTGCAAATAAAATACATGAATACAAGAGTAGAGGGCCATTGTGAATAAAGTAATCCCTATAAACTAGTGCTGAAAGGATTAACTGAATAATAGCAATCGGTTACAACTTGGCGAGTAATCGAATAGTAAATCACAAACTGAATAATCAAAACTTGAGATGAGCCCTAGACATGTCATGAGTTATTGTTTTAACATTGTTTTAAGTTAATATTTCTTCTACAATTTCTCAGCATTGAATGTCACTTGTGTCAGTGTGTTCTTGATAAACAAGCCGTTGAATCCAATATTAAGTGTTCGTAAGAATATGGTAATAAACCGGAACAAATATGTGTATTGTTTTATTGAAAGGAGGTCCTGGAGACATTTATACAGTTGTGACACGATAGAAAGCAGGGGTCCGTTTCACAAAGCGATCTTAGCTTACGTTGAACGTAACTACCATGACAACACAATGCCTCCAGTACTGGTCGCTATGGTATTTACGTTGATCGTAGCCTAAGATCGCTTTGTGAAACTGGCCCCAGGACCCTCACCTGTTATTTTAGTTTATTCAAAGACTACAGTATGTTCTCTAACACGATGTTAAAGCTTCTTAATGAATTATAAACCGAAAAGTATTAGAATACTACAAAGATCGAGTATTTGGTTAGGAAAAATGAGTTGCCGTTTCAGCACTACTATATACCCCTTTGTAACACAATTTAGCACCCTCAAATTATTCTGTTTAGACTTTAAACGTAAAAGATCAAAATCAGTGAAAAACAAAATGAAAAAACCTGTTAAAAGTCTTAGAAACACCAAGAGTCCCACTAGAGCTTCACAGAGCTATATTACAGCTATTGGAAACGCTGTTAACATAGCATCTTTCTGAAGCAATGGTAATTGAGAAATAGTACCAACAAGTGAACTAATAAATACCACCTCGGGTAGCCATTGAACTAACAAAACAAAGGCAGACTAAAAGGCAAGATGAGAGAGTATAGCTATGTTAGGCAGTAGATACCTGAGCAGAATTGAAGTGGACGGGACTAATGCCAGCCCCGACTGAGGTCCTGTTCGTGATCGAGGTGTTGGGGAGTGTCATCACACTGGGGATACTGCCCGGGTTGATCGGGGCATTGGCTGTTAAGTGAGACCAGACACATCAGTTTCAATATTACTTAGCCAACACTTATTAGTTATAAACAACTCTCTACTTGATAAAACTATAAACAATAACACAATAGTCATCTATATTGCATTACAATTCTAACTACATGAACACCTTTATTATTCTAACAGCATCACAGATTCAGCTAAGTTGATTAGAGAACTTGTTGTCAAGTAAGACGATATATATCAGTTTCAATTATAAAAGTCAACACTTATGGCTATAAACAACTTGTGATAACCATATATGATAATGGTAAAATGGTGATTTATTAGTGTTTAACGCCGTGCTAAAGGGTATTTCACTTGTTTGACAGCGGTATATTCCAACAGTAGACAGCGACTAACACAACCAAAACATATGAAGTCACTCAAGTGTTATTGCTGTTGGAAAGATAATGTTCCTCCAGTGGTAAGTATGACAGCATGAATTTAATCTGGAAACATAATACCCTTAGCCAGAGGGCTCATGCTAAAATTAATATTTCTAAATCCAGCCTGTACACTTATCCTCGTCATTACATTCCAGAATCCTCACTGATCTGATGTATGTATAATAAGCAGACAAAGTCATCTATATCCCCGCCCATCTTTAGGCCATACAAACATATATAACAGGTTTAATAACCCCACGGAGAACATGCAATAAAAAGACAGCACTATTATTACTTATCATTATATTATCATTATAGTTAGTTTATTGTATCTCCATCAATTCCCAAATAGTAACTGATAGTTTAATTTGTTCTAGATGTCTGAAACACATTTCATGAGAAACAGTGAATAAGTTTGCCGTGAAAACAAAGGCTGATATAAACTTGGTCTCAGTCCAACTTCTTTCCATGCAATTTTAAAAACTCTAAATATCAAAAGGCAACACTTCACCACTTGCTTCATATGTATATAAAATTAAATGATGATACGTCTACGGAAACAAAGGCTAAACTTATTTATTTCTTAACTTGTTTCCATGAAAACTGATTTTTTTTCCTTCACCAAATCTGTTAATATCAAAAGGCAGCAGGGCACTTTTCCCTTGTTACGTGTACCAAATTTCATAAAGATATCTTTGTAGATAAGCTCCGGAAACGAAATGGGACGGACGTTACGTATTTCTATATCCCTCGCCAACTTTGTTGGGCTGGTGTCAGTTTCATCCTAACATCATTTCAAGCCTTCCATTTTTAGCATTTACATTCCCAGAACACGTCTTCAGTATTACTGTTACTATAAGCAAGACATAAAGCAGAATAGACTGCTCAACTTTTTATAATATTGTCTGACTGGCTTAGTAAGTCATACGGCTCTATATTTAAAGATGTTAAAATGCCGAAGATATGTTTTCAGCAAAGAAAAAGTCTGGTTCAAGGAGTCAATAACAAGTGGGCTATCAATTCAGTCTCTATGAGTAAGAACTGAGCCTAAGTTGAGAATTCTTGGACTATCAATTCAGTTTCTATGAGTAAAGAACTGAGACTAAATGGAGAATTCTTGGACTATCAATTCAGTCTCTATGAGTAAAGAACTGAGCCTAAGTGGAGAATTCTTGGACTATCAATTCAGTTTCTATGAGTAAAGCACTGAGACTAAACGGAGAATTCTTGGACTATCAATTCAGTTTCTATGAGTAAAGAACTGAGCGTGAATGGAGAATCATTGGACTATCAATTCAGTCTCTATGAGTAAAGAACTGAGCGTGAATGGAGAATTCTTGGACTATCAATTGAGTCTAAAGAACTGAGCGTGAATGGAGAATTCTTGGACTATCAATTGAGTCTCTATGAGTAAAGAACTGAGCGTGAATGGAGAATACTTGGACTGTCAATTCAGTCTCTATGAGTAAAGAACTGAGCGTGAATCAAGAATTCTTGGACTATCAATTGAGTTTCTATGAGTAAAGAACTGAGCGTGAATGGAGAATTATTGGACTATCAATTGAGTCTAAAGAACTGAGCGTAAATGGAGAATTCTTGGACTATCAATTCAGTCTCTATGAGTAAAGAACTGAGCGTGAATGGAGAATTTTTGGACTATCAATTCAGTCGCTATGAGTAAAGAACTGAGTCTAAATGGAGAATTCTTGGACTATCAATTCAGTCTCTATGAGTAGAGAACTGAGCGTTAATGGAGAATTCTTGGACTACCAATTCAGTCGCTATGAGTAAAGAACTGAGTCTGAATGGAGAATTCTTGGACTATCAATTCAGTCTCTATTAGTAGAGAACTGAGCATAAATGGAGAATTCTTGGACTATCAATTCAGTCTCTATTAGTAAAGAACTGAGCGTGAATCGAGAATTCGGGATTTGTTTTGAGATTCCAGACTGTAGCAAAGACTTGGGTAGTTGTCTTTTAAGAGATTAGAGCAATGGCTTAGTTTAGTGGCTCTTACATGTAAGTATAATGTAGCTTGGATGTTCTAAATAACAACAAATGCTTACATGGACAGAGATTGGTAGTTAAAATGTAATTTAGGCATTTGGCTTTCTATAGCCTCTGTATTTCAGTCTTCCATGCAACCATACGGTCCGGTTTGAATACTGGTAGATGCAGAGAGATGGTTAACTATTTAATGTTAGGGAAATTTTATCAATTTACCCGTGGCTATTTAAGGTGATTGATTGATTGGGATTTCACACCATTACTGAAGGTTATTTCACTCCCATGACGGCATGCCGGTCTAATGGGTGTAGGAAATCACCCTCAAACACAAGGACAGGCCTTAGAACAGGCTTCCGCCAAGGTCAACCGTTCAAAAATGGAAAAAAGGAAAAATTTCAGGTAATTGAATTCTCTGTGGGTTTGATCAGAAAAGAATATGCCAGGATGTTAAAATGTTAGTGTAAATAAAATTGTGGAAAAATGATTTGTCCTAATTCGATCAAAAAAGGGAATGTGTGAATAAAGCATGCTGTGCTCTCTTCTTTAAGTTATAATCAACAGAACAAATTATACCAAAGAATTAGTCAAATAAATCGTTTTAAGAAATATTCAATATCCAAATAAAAAAAAAATATGAAAGAAATGACTCTACAAAGATTAGAATTCATCAAACAGAACCAAGAATACATGCTTTTCAGCTCTCATTTTGCCTTTGTCTGAAAATATGATACAACTAGCAATACTTTCTGAAACCCAAAGCATGCTCAAATGAACCAACTCCTCTTCTAAAACTATCAAGAAAATAAACTTAAAAGCAGAATAATTAGTAGCTACCATTTGTGCTAATAACTCACTCAATACCTCACTCTATAACTCATGGACAAAAAAAAAGGCGGGATAGAATCCAATGCTTGTCTATTGGAAAATTCAAGGTCGAATTTTTCACCAGATTGGCAAGACTTCCCATAATAACATAAGACAGAAAGATGTTTACAAATAACAGTTAACAGTAGAACCCTTTCTAAGAGCCACAGTTACAAATTAAAACAAGTAAGATTAAGAGTTGCAGAGCACTCGATGAACTTACAGAGAGGAATAAGGTTGGTATGGACGACATTCTGTAGATTTACCCCCATGTTGTTATCTTGTCCTCCATTTACACCGCCACCGTTTACATAACCTCCTTGGCCCATCACTGACATAGAAAAACAAAGTTTGCTACAGAAAAACTTCACATTACATGGATTTATACTTGACACTTTAGGTAGTGTTTAAGGATTTAACAGTTAAATATGGGCTGTACTGAAGTCTTTGTAGTTAGTTGATAACCAAACACAAATCTGCCGACATACACAATTAAGTTCTCTTTTTTTGTAGCTGGATAAATTGACATTGTTATTTATTAAAGCTCGACCTAGCAGTGCTATACACAAGCTGTTTATTGTTGACATTAAATATTTACTACTTAAAGGCATGGTGTGACAGATTAAAAGTAAAAAACTCTTTTTTCAAACCTATTTTGTATTTTTATGTGTTGAGCGAAAATTGCGATCAATTCAATGATGCAGATAGCGGCCGTCAAGATAGGCTCACACTCATTGGTTCAAAAGGATTATCACCAGATTAACCTCCCTGGTTCTAACGTCATTCAGTAAAGCTTAGTGAAAGATTTTATGCAAATTGCGAAGAATATATTGAAATAATGCCAATAAAGAAAATGAACCAAATATTTTTTTGTTATTCAAATGAAAAAATATGATAATGCTTTATACGTAAAATTAAATATGTTACTTCTGTGTGAACTACATCGCCATATAAACTTTTAGAGTGTTCATAGAAAGTTACAACAACAACACACAATGGTTAACCAACGGTTAGTCCAAACGGTTAACCCGTTAGTAAAAAATGATAACCGTTTCAGCTCTAATGTTCAGTCTAACAGGCTTGTGATTACATTTAAAAAAGTATTGCGTCAACTGCCTTTGTTGCTAATTATGACCTTGTAGAAAGAAGCACTTCATTTCAACATGCAACTGATGATTTCATTTGACGTCACGAACGACTCCACCTTTCGAATAATGCCATGGTGGCCCGAACTCTTCTGGTTTGAAATTGTCTATGAACATTAGGTAAAATGTTTTATGCTTTTTTTTTTGTCAATTTAAATAATAAAAAGTATAGTACACATTGAAGTTTGAATACCATCATATTGCTCACGTGAAATATCCACCCGTTTACCCAACCAGCCAGAGGGTGTAACTTATATTACGCTTCGTGTCTCGCTGGTTATAACCACAAACAACTCGAGCAATATTAATGTTATTTAAACTTCACTGTGTTATATGCTCTATTTATTTTGTAGCGAGGAAGTTGTGCGGGTTTTCACCAAGACATCTTTCCATCCTTTGCTCTCTAAGGATGCTTTATAATACATGTACATACGCACACGCTGTCCACTATAACACACTATAACACAAGTCCATTCTCTATCAATAATTTCTGATTATAATCTCATGATGTTAGCCCACCAACGATGCGATTGCCATTAAATAAATATTAATCCACGATAATATACATCTTGTTTGAAAGGCATTTAGAAGCTGGGTAAATTACAAAAAACATGACGACCGAGATGGATTTTCAACTTCTGAATATATTGGTAAGCAATGTGTTATATTGGCTTACCAATATATTCAGAAGTTGAAAATCCATCTCAGTCGTCATGTTTTTGACAATACACATGTACATTTGTATCGATTTGCATGTCAACGGCACTGTTTACGACGAACCTAGAGATCAAACTAGTCTCATTAAAACTAATGTGAATGACATTTAAACTTCACTGTGTAATATTCTTTATTTATTAATTTGCACATTGTTTTAAGTCAAATAAAAACCCTAACACTCAAACTCCTAGACACACACTTTGAAACCCACCTATTTTTAAAGCTCAAAATATGTAAATTATTTGATGCTCCCTTACCTGAGAGGTCTATAGATTGACCTTGGCCAGTTCCCCCCGTGTTCCAGTAAACGTCCGTTGGTGACTGGTTGGCTGTTCCTGGCGGGGCGCAGGGGACTTGACCAGTGTAGCGGAAAAATGGATTCTTCAAGTCTAATGTGTTGAGAGATTTTGCTGAGGTGCCAGGCACATTCATTTCAATATCTACATCATAACTTTGTCTAAATAAAATGAAGAAAACAATAGGTAATTTGGTGGGGGGTTAACTTAACAAATAATAAATACATTCAGTCCAAGACAACACTACAGTAAATAAACAGTTTGAAACATCCACATCCAAAGAACACATTTATTTAAAACCTGCCAGTTACTCTTCCTTGTGATTTTCATATGACAGAACAGGTTTAACAAAACCCTGTTAAACAGTCTTTTGGGTTTTTAACAAAATTAATATAAAACAAAAAACAGCAGCAAAAGGGCAAAAAAATAGCACTTGATTCAAAGGCTTATTCACTAGTTTGAAGAGAGCCTCCTGTGCCCTGGTGCTCTCTGAGCTAACAGGCATCAGGAAGCCGATTTGTTGTGGCATCCTGTAATTGTCTGTTCTTACCAGTGATGCCCAGGGTGATTTCCTTCACCTGTTGGGCTTGTCCACTGTATGACGAGAGAACAAATATTACATAGGACGTATAACCGCAATCAAACAAACTTATTATGCAGTATTAGTCCTAACGAGTCCTTTTCTTACTCTATAAGCGTGACCAAGGTGAGTGAATTACCTGTTATTACACCTGAGTGTGACGTTGCCAGTAAGTGTTTGTCCGTACTTAACGAGGATGGGGGTCTGTAGGAGGCAGCGTACCTGGTACCAGTGAGTTAAAGGTTCTGTCGGCACAGTTGATAACCACACATTCTCTCTGGAAATTAAAATCATTAGTATATTAATGAAATGATTGTAATTATGATTTACCATAAGCAGAATTTAATCAATTATTTGTTTTTGTAACCTCAGACTTTCTATAAATTTGTTTCCAGATCAAAGGTTTTTCTGATAAACTTGTATGGAGCAAAATTCACTAATTAGGACGACAAGGCATTCTGACACTAATATGGAAAAGCAAAAAATGCCTTGCTCTATTGGAGAAATACTGTTCCTCCATAGATTAGATTGTAGTTCCAGTTTCATGGCTTCTCACAATTGAATTTCCAGGTTTTGTGTTATTTTACGCAAGGCAATTTTTAGTTTCAAACAAAGACTTGGGACATCTCAGAATACCTTACAGTTAAAACTGCTCAACTCTGATGTTTGCAAGGAGTCATAACTATCAGTTAAATGGCATAGCTATCCCATAGTATCTTAATATGGTGATGTATCTCTAATTTGATTTTAACAAAAACATGACGACTGAGATGGATTTTCAACTTCTGGGTATATTGGTGAGTGTCATTTCGGCCTAGTTGCTAAGACCGTTTTCAAGCATCTTAAGTCTTAGCATCTAGGTCGAAACGTAGCTTACCAATATAAAGAGACGTTGAAAATCCTGTAAATGCCGCTTAAACAAGATATATGGTTTTAGCTGGGAATTTTTTTTATTATTATTATAAGCACTGGCACCACAGATGCTCTATCCATACTGCCATTAGCCAGAGTGCTTTCGAGGTTGAAAATGCACAAGCCAGCTCTTACCTGGAACCCAGAAAAGCTACATCAAACCAGAAAGCGAGCCCATGCACAAGCCCGGACTGTGACATGGTAAATGTGACAGGTATTTCCATAACGTGGAGGTCTGTTTCCTCAGCATTTTGGAAATCTACTGTATATTTAACTGACTTTGCCATGCATATCCGTATGTCAAACGTGTCCTGAAATTAAAGAAAATAAAATTAAAATGACAATAAATTCATGGTTCAAATAAAAAGTACTGAAATAAACTTGCAAAAATATGATGAAGTTGATAGCCCATTAAGTAGACAAGGTTCAAATAGGAACTACTTTTTGTGAAATCTTTGTTTGTTTTAACTTTGGTTATTTTATGATATAATTTTTACCACATTTCCAGTTTGTTTAAACACTATTTGTTACGAAATGGAGCAGATTAATACATTGAGCATTCTTGTGAAACAAATACGAATGCTTCCTACCACAATGGGTTGTTTGAAATATTCTTTCTCTGCTGCATCTCTCAATATAGTGAGATCTACTCCATGAAAAGACTGTTGATACCTGAAAGCAATTCACATCTTCATTACACAACGGATTTCTTTAATCCATTTAATTTATTTTTGTTCAAACCTTTTAAAAATTTAAAAGAAAAATGTCATCAAACATATGTATGTGTTTCAAGCAGATGCATTTTGACTTTCAATAAAGTGGAGATGACCGAGATAATTTAAAAGTGAAAAATTCACAATTATTTTTATCATTTTAATGTAATAAGTATAATAAAAAAATTAAAAAAGGTTTACCAAAAATTGGCTTTAGAGCACTGTTCCATGTAAAGCCCTTCGTCAGTGAATGGAGCTATATGGAGATCACCTAATGTCGGGAACATTTTACCTAAGACGGGAAAATAGGAGGCATTAGACAGACTTTGCACAACGCTAATGGAAATATTTACCAAGACAATTACTTCATTTCAGGGAGACACGGGGAATGAATACACACTAATTACTAATTGTGTTTGTTTGATTGGTGTTTAATGTCGTACTCAAGAGTATTTGACCTATATGACTTACTAATTTGCATTAAATAACGTTGCCGGTGTATGGTGGAAAACCGGAAAGAAACCTTGTAAAAACCACCCCGCGAACTCCGCAGCCACCGGAAAACTTCCCTTATATACCTAAGGTCCAAAGGGGGGATCAAACCTCCGGGTACAGTGAAGGGGGTTCCGTAGTCCAACGCTCAACCATAGACTTACTAATTGTGTATGTATTTTCTTTCACAATTTCTAAAAGCATAAAATGTTTATATATTTTAGAAAAAAAAAAATCTTATGTAGAATTATAATTGGACTTCAAGACTGCAACTAAGTTATAAAATCATATTGTAGCTAAAAATTTGGCTTTGAAATATTTTTATTTAGGCCTCACAAGTAAAGGTGACTTTGTTGAATGAAATGTAACCAATAAAAGGTGTATTACCATTTGGTTTCAACCATTTTTTTGCATGTAAAAAGCTTTCTAGCATTCTTTCATTAAATAACATATAGCCCATGGGTTCAGAGATAATAGTATCCACTTGTTCTGGTATGGCCACCTCCTCAACCTTCCCGGGTATCACAATTATACGGCCTCCTAGTTTGTTATCTTGAACCAGTCTCTGTGCAGGGAAAGAAAAGATACATTGTAAGAAAGATAAATACCTGTACTTGACTTTGTTTTAAAGTCATGCAGAAGTTATCAACCATACAAGTCTCTAGAAGTTTTGAGTTAATAATCTTCTATAGGACATATAGGAAGTCTTTTTGGTATAGATTCAGAACTTCCTTGGCCAGAGTTAAGCTAAAAATATTCTACTTTCGTGTATATTTCTGCTCTGGTAAAGATTATAATATGGTCCAGAACAATCAATCCCGCTGCTTAGGTGAACAAAAATGGAACAATATTTGTGTCTTGCACACTGCATGCCATGATCTACTTTCTATTATACATTAACTATTCTATTACAAACACTGATGAGTTTTCATCTTTACTAATATAGATTATCTAACATGAAACATTTATTTTAACTAAAATTCCATACAAAAAATTATTAATTTCTTTCACAGGTTTATTTTATATGTTTTAAAAGACAGTTTCTGTTGCAACAGCTGGTACATTTTTTGTACT
>JAVFBZ010093991.1:0-19577 GCA_032466195.1 Katharina tunicata | reverse complement strand
AAACAAACAAATTATACCTTTTTATAATTGTACAAGATCCACTTTTTAAAAAACTATCAATCTGAAGAATGACTTTTCAATAACGGTTTTTATCTCTTCGTAATCTAACAGTTTCTTTCATTTAGTATGTTTTTTGCTAGTACAGAAAGATTTGCAGTTATTAAATATAAATAAATAAAAAATAAATATGTAAATAAATATATAAATAAAAACAGATATTTTTATTGTTTACTTGTAATCTTTGTTTTTTGAATGCAGTTATGAAAATATATGTAATACTTGCTATATTTGTTACAGTTGGTATGTCCATGTGGTGCCAAAACTGACCCATTACGCTTCCACGAACTGGTCCATTATGTATCAGCCAGCGCCTTAGTGTGAGTATAAATGATTGCTAAATTATTGAAGTTTATATTTTCACGGTTGATATATTGGTGAGACATGTATTCTGTTACAAAACCAGAAGGGGAAACTTTGTCACTGATAGTTTTTTGTTGTTGACATTTTTAAATAAAACAATTATTTGAAACTGGATTTTTTTTCTTCATATTTTTCTGAGGCGCCTCAAACTCTATTACTAACTATATTCATTATTTGTAATATATTTATAGGTCCCAAGCCAAGAAGAATCAAGCCACAGGAGATATTTTACATCCAGACAGATTTGGACTACTCTTAAGGAATGCTGCTGCTATGGGAGATATTAGAAATTGTCCTGTAAGTTTATTTTGTTTTAAATAAAAAACACACATTTATCAATTTAAAATCTGTTTATAGTTACTTAAGTTGACGGTGTATTAATTTCAACTAGAGATCAATCACCCAAAGAGCTTAAAATTTAATTCCCAAGTTTTAAAGTTCAAGTCCATATCTGATTTACTGTAATGTGATACATGTTATGTGCATAGTAACATCCTGGTTGAAAGACTTTGTTATCCATATGAAGATATATAAAGATATAATGTTTATTATAAACTTTGTATCCAGTGATCGAAACAAAATTAAATGATGTTTCGTTTTAAACAGTTTCTTAAACTGCGACTTTGTATAAAATATATTTGAGACTCACTACTTTTAGTTTTGATATTTTTATGTAACAGTTGTACAACTAATCACTATATAACATTGTTAAAACTGATGTTATAACTGAACTGTTTTTGTTTCCAGTCAAACTGTGGAAAGTCAGTACAGATGAGAAGAACATTGTTAAATCTGCCTGATGTTGGTATGTATACGGAATACAATTTACACCCTCTATATTGTACATAAACTCAATGCTTCACAGCTAAAACAAATTAAATAATAAAAAAAGTAAAAAATAACCCAAGTGACAGAATTTGTGTATAATAACATTATGAAATGAGAAAATGTGTTCTTACAAACATACAAAATATATGCAGTTGGGGATATGGGATATTTGTTTTGCAAGAAAATTATAGTGTCAGCAAATGTTAAAATGAGTGCAATCTGCTGATATGTGTGGATTAACTGTCTGCAATAATGTGTCTGGGAGGAGTACTCTCTGAGCTGTCATGTCTGTTGATTCTATATGATGCTCATATTGTTTGTCTGCCGAAACTGTGTTTACCATGGCATGTATCCAAATCTCCCGGACCTCCCTCTGTGACAAGGAATCAACATTTTCATCACCTCTATGTGATATTTTACATCAGATTATTAATAAATATCACAGGATATTTTTGACGTTTACATGGATAATTTCCAACTCTTTCTCAGGGTCATAAAACGTCCTGTAGAGTAAACCAGAATGCTCCAAGTCAAAACTATTGAAGAAGTGGGCTTTCTGATAAATAAAAAAAGAGAGGAGAAACGCCATTATGATCAAATTTTATTCGTTCACAAACACAATTGTGTAATAATAACATTTCCACCCTTTGCCAAAACAAGCATTATTTCAATGCACATGTAATTAAGTCTAGCAAATATGCCTATTTCAGTCATTACTTGTAACAATCTCCCTAGCTTCATTTGACAAAACAAACACAGTGTATCCAGTTTCCTGTGTTCCACTGCATTTAATTAAATTCCATTTTTCTGTTAGCTCAGCATTTGAGCCTTTTCTTTATGAGCCACCGTTATTGATTTACAGATGAAAATGTGTTTCTCAATTAACAACTAATCTGTGAGTTTTAACGATCATGACTCATTGAACAAAGTTAAATTTATTTTGTAAAAGTCTTAAGGTAGATGACAATGTCTGTCTTGGAGCTTGACCTTCTGACTTTATGTCTGATCGTTGTTTGTGTTTGTCTTTACAGTGAGTATTGGGTTAATATGGGACTCTGAGCGACCAAATGGAGAGGTGGTTACAGATGTTATTAGGTCCTTAGGAACAACGATAATGCTGCAGGATGTAAGTCAAGTTTTTTTGAAAAAAAGTTTAAACATATAAAAACTGTTTGTCTGCAGCTGATAATGCTAATACAACATGGGTAAATCTTATAGGTCTATTCCTAAGCATGGTTTTAATTATAACTTTTTGTATTATTACTTACATTATATTTTCTCCGTAACATTACAATTGACATCTATTGATCATAGTTTTAATTCCAATGACATACGCGACACTCACAAATCCTAAGCAATGAAAATAAGCTGACTGTATTTATATCAATGTGTCAAAACCAACAGAAACATTGACGTTAAATTTAAACAAAATCTTGCGTAATTGTCCAGTGATTTGTAAATACATGCGTGTTGAGTGTCTGTTGTCTGAGCTAGACGAACAAATAAAGACAATCATTGAAATAACAGTGCATCACAATGCATTCGTTTTTCTCTAAATGCCAGTTTTGGGTAGCTATGTGTACCCAAACTTATTTCAACTGGGTTAAGGGGTATGAAAATGTCTATCCACTATTGAATGACGCATGTTTCAAGTATATATATGTCCATTTGAAACAGTATATGTTATTAGGAGTGGATAAACAAAGGAACGAAATAACAACTTTATATGAATAAAATAAAATATATATATGATTGGGTTATATTAATCAGTGGTTTTCAATATTTTTTCTCTATCATTTATAGGTTTTTCATTCTGTTATGAGTGAAGATGGTAGATTACCAAAACTGACATTATCAGCAGTTGTCTGTTACTATGGCAAGCATTACTCTACTTTTGTCTTTAACACCAAACTCAAGAGCTGGATTTATTTTGACGATGCTACAGTTCGAGAGGTAAGACAAATATGGTTGTGGTCAATATTAACTGTTTGTTTTGGGTTTGGGGTGAACTAACACAGACCCTTGAGGGAGCCCTGGACCGGAGGTTTGCACAGGGATTCGGCCGTCTGCCCAGTAAACACAGGCTCAAATATAGCCAGAGATTTGTAAAGACATGGACAAAACAATACATCCCTTCCATGCTTCACTCTAAAACCCTTCGCTTTTCTTATACGTGGAGTTGGGAGTTGTTGGCTGAGCCACAATCGGACGGCTCACACTGCCAACACAGCCCAGGCAGCACCCCAATGGATAGCCACGGCCTATCTCTCTGTTTACACTGTATCCTCTAATCCCCTTTAAGCTGTGCAGTGAGATAATAGGCATTTGTTCAGTCTGATTTTGTTAGATTTTTACCTAGCTCTCTAGTGTTGATGAGAAGGATTTTCACGGATTAAGAAGATTAAAGGATTAAGCCTGTTCTGTTTATGTCAACCCAAATCACCTGTGTCCCTCTTGTCAACAAAACTTTTATTGTTTAACATCTTCTCTTTGAAAAAAGAAAATGAGATCTTGTGTTTTAACCCCATGCTATTCCTAAATTAAAAAAGAGTGAACAAATAAACAAGGAAGCAGCAATATACAAACAATATACAAACAAATCAATGATGCCTGTTGACTACCTATATATCAGATTTTAAATTCCTATATTGCCTTACGACCAGTCATTTGACCACAGTGCAGCCAAATTTAAGCTTTTGATTTGGTCAGCTATGTTCAGAATAGTTTGCATAGACATAGGACAAGAGCAAAGAAATTGTTATTTTTTTGTTAAATCCATTAACGTTGTACGTGAATGTTGTAATGAAATTTTTTCCATTGTTAATCTTGCAGACTTGACATTATTTTTGGCTGTTATTTTCAGATTGGCCCTCATTGGGAAGATGTGGTACAGAAGTGTGTGCGAAGCCGCTATCAGCCCCTATTACTGCTGTACACTAACCCCTACCCTACATTATTACCTGTACAGACTGCGCCCCAGAGGACAACCATGCACCCTGGATATAAGATGACAACTCAAGGTAACTCATTCACACATGTGTATCTTTTGACTTTCAACTGCTTACAAAGGATATTACTTTCCTTACAAAATACACATATTATTTTGTCTGTGGATAACAACAAACAATAAAATGTAGAAGTAAGTCTGAAAACCCCGGTTGAAAAATCCTAAAAGAAAAAAACAATTGAAGCAAAGGGGCTAGAATCTAAACAATAGAATCTTTTGAAGTTTACAATTCTGTTCCCATTTATTAGTACGTCACCTTGACTTGTATGCTATAGATGATATTACTCTGCATTACAGTTTCCCCTGAAGCTCCAAAGCAGAAACGAAGTGATTCACGGGCAGCGTTTGCTCAACAGAGAGCAGCGGTGGGGAGAAGGGCAATAACTCCAGGTCCAGAGATGACTGGGAACTCATCAGATGAGGTGGAACCACAGATCCGGCGTGCCATCACCCCAGGTCCAGAACATACTAGCTATGAGCCAGAGAGAGATGGAATTAGAAGGGGTGGTTTTGAGCACAGTCGACATAACAGCTTTTTAGTTGCTATGAATGATCGACCAGAGCCAAATAGGGGAAACAACCAGTATTATCCTGATCCCAGTCAGGACCAGGCCCTGATGGGAGAATATGTCTACAATAATGGCCTTATACAGCCTTCCTATAAACAATTTGGCAATGGGATGAATGCTCCTGATTGTAATACGTATCAAAGACAAAACATGTCTCCTTTGTTTGGAAAAGTTAACCAAAGTCAGGACATACACAGAACAGAAAGCTTTAAGAAGGGCCACAAAGCCCATGGTGATGTGATCAGGTATATGGTAGATCAGCAAGTTGTCCAGAATACCAATGACTCTCGGAATGCCAGAGCTAGTAAAGGTCGTCACACACGCAGCAGATCTCAAAGCTATGAGGACACTTTAAGTGTCAGCTCTGAGACAAATCCGCATGTAGCTAAAACCAAATCTACATCTAATGCTTATAACATGGACAATGGTCAGGCAATTCATGGACCTGTACAGTCAGGTCTAGCTACCTTACCCAGAAAGAAAGGTGATCAAAGAAACTGTAAAACTCCATCGCCCTCCGCCATTCTGAATTCTGCTGATCAAAGTCACGAGAGACAAGGATCGGCAAGCTCGTCAGGCTCAGTGGTCCTCAATCCAAAATACCAGCAAATGCCGGTGAATTCCAGCAGAGGGGAGTACATGGATCAGAAACATTTCATCTGTAAACCCGAGGCAGCCATTCCTAAAAATCAATCCTCAGAAAACATCCATAATAACCCCAATCATTGGCGACAGGTGTCTGCGTCTTCCCAAAGTTCTCAATCCACCCTCACTCCATCTGATCCCACGTATCAAGGTTTCTCACACAGTCACCAGTCTTCAGTCAGCAGCCAGATCTCTAATCACCCTCATCACGGTCGCCCCAGGGTCATCCTACCAGGTGGGGCTCCTCCAGCAAGCAATGGACCAGCCACAGACCCTGTCAATCAGGATTACATCAGCTCCAATATGGTCCATAAGATACTCAGCAAACAGCGTGTACAACGCCAGGCCTCATCAGCAAGCAGCCATAGTGTGCGCAGTAACACCAGTAATAGCAGCATCGAGAGTGACATTTCTCTCCAAAAGCATCTTAAAGCCAAAAGTGGCAAAGACTCCCTCAGTGTTGAAATTCCATATGACAATTTATCATTGGAGTCTCAGAAGGACTCAGGTTACTCTGGGAGTGACCGGAACAGTTCCAGTTCTTCGGGGAGTGTCACCATGGATCCATTCTCACAGTACTTCATCAGCAGGAGCATGATTCCTCCAAAATCTGTTAACGATTATGCTTTCATGCACAACTTTACGGAAAGCTTTAAAGAATCTCTGGCTAATATGAAAAAGGATGATGTGGACGATTCTCCTTATGAGCCCGTGAACTTCAATGGGCAACCCCCAAATGATTATACTGTTAATTATGTCCAACAGCAACAACAACAGCTTTCCCAAAAAGGGTTGAACCAAAATTCAACCGCAAACAATTCTTATTCCCTGCAGGACAGAGAGCAGATAGAAAACAACAAAAACATCCAGAAGCCACGGAAAACAAAAACATCTTCTGGTTTGCCTGATAACTCGCATATCCTGGCCAACTCTAGAGACTATAAAAGTAAGGACCCCTCACTTGTCTTCACAGTACATTAACAGTGCAATGAAATCAGAATTATACACAATAGGTATCATGATTAACAAATAAGTATATTAATAAAGTAGAATAACTACTGTCATATGACAGGTAAATTATTTGATTTTACTTTTAATCCAACCAAAGTGTCTCACACAGAAGAAAGTTTAGATCTTGTCATACTTAAGAATTGAAACCAAAAGACAATAAAAGTTGAACACTGTAAGCTATTTGCAATAAAATTGTGTTGGTGTATATTTATATGTTGGTGTCAAAGTCTTGCAAAAGCAAAACTAATAATATTTTTCTTTCTTTTTGTTAAGATTTAAAGCCAAATACTGATCTGCGTGTGCCACCCATAGACTCTGATAACCTGATTAATTTTAAATCTGGCATACAAGTACAGGACATATTACCTGGGTATTCTGAAGGTAAGAGCACAAGCACTTTAAAAGATTTAAAGTCTGAATACAATTTTGTAGTTTTAAATCATGATTTTACAACGGCCAATTTGAGTGGGAGCCTCTGAGCTAAGGGGCATCAGTTAGCCGGCTTGTTCTGTCCTCGGCTGTTTTCTTTCCCCTGTAAATGTACTGTGGTTCTATCTGTGTTGCCAGTGTATACAGTGTATGTGCTGGCAAACTGTCATATATGTGAAATAACCTTAAGTACGCAAAACTCCAATCAATCAACCACAATAGCCTGTTGGCAGAGTCCCTATCTTGAAACAACTCACGCAGGATTCTTGACATAAGGCTTGAAATAGAAGGATTATCTGAAAGATTGGCCTTTTACATCCCAAAAATTTAAGTTTTAAAGATCCACACAAAAAACCCACTGTTGATAATACTTTTTGTGACTGCATATATAATATACTTTTTTTTCTTCAAATTTAGCTACGAGTAAATCTGTTGTAAGTGATGAATTCTCTGGGTTGTGCCACAAGGCAGAGGAGATGATGGACAGGTGTATGTTATGTGAGACTTCAGGGGAGATCACTGATGCCATCAACAACTGTAATGCAGCTGTCTGTAAGTGTTCATAAGTAAAGAACATATATCCTTAATGATCAATTTTACCATCAAAACTGTCTATTGCTGTTCATAGGCACATGAAAAGTTCACAGATGATGTGTTATTACCCTTTATGTTTGGGATTAACAACAAAATAAAAGCATCGAGGAACACAGAAATCTTAAATGTTTACTTCTAAGGCTCCAAAAATTTGTAAAAAAATAGCGTGTTGTAAGTAATTTCGAGTAGAAAATTACTTTATTGCTACTCAAAAGTTGGTCACAAAAAAATGAATCAGGAAATTTATTTAAATATATTTTCTTATTTTTCGTTATTAACTTTCATAAATTGATAATAAATACTGTACTTTGTTTCCAATGAAGCAAAAAATTACTTGTATTAAAGTTATTGACATTTTAATTTCAGCTTATTTGAAGCAAGCCATGCAGATGCCCGGTGTTTCACAGCAATCTTTCATATTTGCCCAGTGTAAGCATAATTCCTGTATCATGAAGCATAGAAGTCTTCTGAAGCAGGCGCCTTCCAATTTAGATGGAAATGTCTCATCGGCCAGCTCTGAAACCCTGAACAGTTTATCAGCCAACAGGTATGATACATGTACTTCTTTAAATGGCAGTTAGAAGTTGTTTTTTAACAGGACTGTTTTGTTTTTAATGCAATAACATCAACTACAATGTAATGCATACAACACTTGTGTTCTACAATTTTTGCAAGTAACACCGAGAGCTAAGTCTGTTACCTTTGTAATTGTGTTATCAAAATTTTTAAAACATTGATTAATCTCCAATAAAACTGATATCTTTTAAATGTCAGCCTCTCATTCAAATTTAAATATTTAATCTTCAATAACACATTAACTTTAAGCTTTTAAAACTTGAATGAATGACTGTTAAATTTAAAAGTAAAACAATTGACACTTGTAAAATGCAAGCCTCAAATTAAGTTATCCTCCATAAATATTGTGCTTGTTTGTATCCTATCTTTCTATAACTAAGGCTTGATTGTTTCATTTCAGGTCTAGTATGACAAGTACAGACTCTGATGGCAGCCAGAGGGATCTCATACATTTAGATAGTCAGGGAAAGACCCAGAAAGATGTCTTTAAGGATAAACTGCAAGGTTTATATCAGCAGGGAATAAAACAAAATTCACAACCACAAGGGCGCGTCGCTGGTCGACAGCCCGGGGTAAAACCACCCCCACCCCAGAGAGGTGTCAGTATTGGCAGTAAGTCAATCCCTGTCAAACATGATAACCGTCCCAGTCAGAGCCCTATCACAACATCATCAGTGAATAAAGATTCAAATAGTGTGCCTAGTCAGAGGTTAAATGGCATACCTAATAATGGACAAAACTCTAGAACACAGATGGCTGACAATCAATCAAGAGACGATGAACTTTATCAGACATATTTAAATCGTCAGCGGAGTTTAGCAGCGGGAATAAAGTCAGGTCAAAGTTCATCGGGTACCAGTACTCCAACATCCTCCCTGGATGGAAGTGAAGGGAGTAGAGACATGCCGCCTGGTACATACATGGGCAAATCTTACAGTAAAGCGCAGATTAGGCAGATGCTGCAACAGAACATGGTACATCGCCAGCATCCCCAGTCTGTTACCCCGGTCAGAGTACAGCAGCAGTCCACACAACCGTCTGCCTACTCAGGGACGACCAACCCCAGAACAGCACCCTACCCCCAAGATAACATGGTGAGGAGTGGAATTCGACCTCCATTCTTAGCGCAGAAACCTAGTGTACCTTCTGCTGGTTCTAAACCAAAGATTGCATGTAAACCAGTAACAACAGGTGACAGTAAAGCTCAGTCTGCCGCACAAGCATGCATGAGACCTGTTGAAAATCAACAGCACGCCAACCATACTGGGTCTTTAGAGAGACGCATGTCCCAACCAGTCTACAACCAACATTATGGTGCATGTTCTTCAGGTACTAACCCTTAAGTCTCTATCTACTTTCTCTAACTCTCTTAACGTCTTTGTGAGTGTCTTGTGTTTGTATGGCTCTTGTGAATTTGCGCTCCATTCTAGCTAAAGTTTTAGTCACAGGTTACACTGCCGTCCTATTCTCCCATCAATTTGATCCTCTCAAAGGCATGTTTGAAAATTTTCTGTTCACTGAAATTACAAAGTATGTATCCGCATTGAATTTAAAATTGCTGTAAAATTTGTGAACATCAACACTGTGTATAAAATTTGTTGTTGCACAATTTTGAAATACTCCCAAAGCAACAAGCATGGAATAATTTTCAGTGGCCATAATTGTGATTTTTTTGTTCTTATATCTTAAACATTTTGACTGCACAAATTTCTATTGAGAAATTTATGATTTTTAAAATATTTTTATTTTCCAAAACTAATGTTTTTTTTTCTTCTTTTTTTCAATCCCTTCTGGTTTTTGCCAATTGCTCCAAACAGAGCACACTTTTTTAGCACAATCATCTCACTTGGCTCGCGACAAGACAACCTGGTCTACTTATTGTGTAAGTATAAGCAGAGTCTTATGTGTAGTGGCATGGATCATTGATTTTCTCAGACACCCCACCCACTTCTCTGTACACCTGTCAAATCCGTTTTGGTCAAAACACTTGTGAATTCTCGTCAGATTTTGCTTATAGTGTTCATATAAAACGTTTTTCATTTGTTTTGTATTTGTTGTACTTCCTGTTGCATTTGCTCCTCTAATCTCTGTTGAATTTTGCTCAGTAGTTTTTTTAATTTCATTTTAGTTGCCCCTCGAAAATTTTATTGACTTCCCTGTACAAGAGATTCACACTTCCTTTATAGTTTTGTAATAATGTTGTGAAAGTTTTTTTTTATACGTGTATGTTGTCATGCGTGTGAATCCAACTTTTCATGTATGCTTCTTTTCAATATCTTATTTCATACTGTATCTTCTGAATACCTATACCTCAGATAACATCTTTCATCATCAGCATGCCATTAACATCGATGTCAATTCCACTGCACAAACCTTTTGTTTGTTTCTCCACAATACCACTTGTGACAGCTTACGATGTAAACTGAAATCTAATCATACCTGTACCATGGGTTGGTGTCGCACCTCTCACCTTTATAATAATAACCTACCACTAACCAAAGTTTTAACCAGGATATATATTATTTGGCTATTTTAATGGTGCTTTTCTGTTAGTGTTTTACTGTGGCTTCATGGTATTATATTTTGTTCACCAATTTTTTCTATCCGATTTCTGTATGTATCTTTATTTATCATTGCATGTCCAATTGTCAATATCCATTTGTTGATTCTTTGGTCGGCTTATCTCTCACTATTAACCCTACTAGCATACTACATGTGCCGTTGTTCAGTTGACAACTTGTTGGCTTATTTTTTCAATACTCACATGATAATGACTCAGAGAAATAGTCTCTAAATAATACCCTGTTTACTGACAATGACCAAAACAAATTCATAATGATCAGAATTTTACAGGTCTGATAAGTTTATTTCATTTCATTGATATTACAAATGCATTTTAATTGACAGTTGTGCTTGTTATGTCACATGGTTCCTTGAACATAGTTCTACAAAACTATTGAGAGATTACTTATGTCACTGATGCCAATTACTCATATAGTAATGTTATTTATCTTTCATGTTCAAGTAAAAAGTCATCAATTATCTTAAGGTGGTCTTGACAAATCAATAGGATAAGTAAGTTTATATATAGAGAGTTGTTATTCAATGGCTCATACTTCAGCTTAGCTCTTTTTCCTTTACAGTTTCCTTTCTGTGGCATGATGTTTAATTGATGTTTTTTTTGTGTTTATAGAGCCAGCCAGATCTGTCCAGCAGTGGGGTAGAAACAGAGTACCCTAGTTTCCCCCCACCTGCCTCGCTAAGTGCACCCAGTACCCCAGCCCATAGCTCTGAGAACCTTCATGATATTGATTCTAAACCTAGTGTAAAAGACATTGCTTCTCGGTTTGAAGCTACATCCATTAGCTCACCAAGAGCAGGACGAAGATCAATGGAACCTGAAGGGAAACGACAAACACCTCTGAGACAACGAAGCAAGTCCGAGTCAAGCTCTGGTCCGAGGACTGTGTTAAAGAAGAAAAAGAAACTGAAAGCCCGTGCAGCTCGCAAATCTGTGACGTTTTCCGACAGCATTGCGTTAATAGCAGCGGCAGAGGAGTTACCCCCTGGGCCTGCCCCTCCCCCTTATGAGGAAGCAATTAGTTCTCGGGGACAAGATCGTCTGGGGTGGGAAGATACTGACACTTATTATGGTTACGATAGTGATGATGACATTGTGAAAGTAGTTCCAGCAGGTTACCATGACTACGATTACTGTGATAAAGACAGCTGTGGTAGCAGTGAATCGCCTGTGGAGTCTGGGGAAGTCATGTGTTCTTTATGTCGGAAAAAAGGTGCGGAACCTGGTGTTTCATACTGTAGCAACTGTTCTTTTTACATGAGTAGATTTCAGCCAAACAGGTAGTCAAGGTGTATTGTCCTTGTTTGGGACAAATAGACTATTGAATAACCAGCTGGGAAGTGCTATTTGAAGATGACAACTGCTGACTGATAGCACCCTTATTGGTTGTGAAGGGTATCCTGATTTTATTTTTTGACTTTTGATGCTAAATGAATGTGTTACTGTCTGTTGTACTTACAATGTGTTACTTTGAGTTGTTGTTGTTGTTATGGTGTAGGTTATTGGTATGTGTTGACCACATATTGATCTCATTGTTGTATAGCTTACTAGTAATTAAGTTTTATGTCTAAGATTTTGCAAAGAACAATAGTTGTTAAAACATGGCTATAATATATATATATGTAAATTGAATAATTTCTTGTACATTCATTGGTTTTCCATCTGTCATAAGGTTGTGTACATGTTTATCACAAACATTTGATATCCATATTATTATTTTAATCTCATTTGGTTGTGAATATTTTTATTTACCATTTTTATTTGTATTTTGATGATCAGTAAAATTGAATTTTTTTCTCACTGCCAAAGAAATTCATTTCTCTCATGGAACCTTTGAAATCATGGATGTCTGAAGCAGCTCTTCTTTTTAAATTCATAGTCATCATGATACCTTCCATTTATTAAATTATAAGGATCTTTCCCATGGATGATTGGTGTATAACATAAAAAAAAATTCACAGAACATAATTTGGACAGCATTTCTACATTTTGAGCCTTTTAAACTGTCTGGTAACAGAGATTGAATCAATGAATATCTGATTGATATGACATGTATGATGTCATAATAAGCCAAGATTTTCTTTTTGATATTCTCTGATGTTGATAAAGTTCATATCTTTAAAGATAGTGTTATTTCTGTTGAGGGTACCAATAATGTGATCACGTACCAATTTACATGGCGTCCATATATAAGTCTAGAAATGTCCAACTGTTAAATTTGCAACTTGTTATACCTTGATTTTGGTTTTTGGTTGCATTTAGCATATCAAAATCTACTTTATGGTACAAGAAAATATAAATTTCGTAACTTCTTCTCCTTTTGATGTTCAACTCCTGAGCTATTTCATTGAGCCAATTTCTTTCGACCATATAAATATTTTCGAAAATGCTTTGTATATATTGCATTAAGCAGGTTTGTGTCTCTAAAATGAGAAGATGAAATGCGAATAAATTAACTTTGCTGTCTATATAAACTGAAATTGTGTAAAGATAACTTGTTGAAAAGTCCCGATATTAGTAGCTAATTATATTCAAATCCTGACACACTGAAAGTATTGTGCCCCTTAATGTACAGATTCTCACACTGCATGCTTATTTTAAAATGAATCATTTTCATAATTGTTATATATTTTATTTTACTCTATAAATGGATTATTTTCATAAAGATTATCATTTGCAAAGATGTCTCTAAATAAACCATTTATAGAGCATATTTGCTTCATTTACATATATTTTGTATATATAAAGGCTGCTTAATTTTCTGTGTCGCTTGCTGCCAATGTGGTGATTTGCTCTGAATTGTTTCCAATTTTGTCCTTCAAAATTTGTGCAGTGCTACCTATAAGGAGGGTTGCACTACTCTGTCAATGTCTGGTGCTTTTAAAAATTCACGCAGTGGAAGAATATACTCCACCAAGAAAAAATCTTGAACATTTCAAGATATTCATACATTCCATGTATCTACAACCGTCTCCACGATTGTTATGTTTGTCTTTTCATTGATGAAATCACCAGCTTCAAAAAGCTATCAATAAACTATCATTTGACTTGAATACATATATGGGTGTTTTCTTGTTTTCTTTTCAATGGATAGAATATATACACAGTTGTAACATTTTGATTAGGGTTGCGAGTTCTCAGTTGTTGGGTGAGAGCATCCTGTACCCTGGTGCTCCCTGAGCTAGGAGCCATCAGGAAGCCGATTAGCTCACGGAATCCGGAGCTCACACCCAAGGCCAAGGTATGGTATTTAAAGTCAGGCCCATTTCTCAAAGCGATCTTAGGCTACGTTGAACATAAATACCATAGCGACCAGTACTGGAGGCATTGTGTTGTCATGGTAGTTACGTTCAACGTAAGCTAAGATCGCTTTGTGAAACGGGACCCAGATTTTAGGAATAGAAGCCGATTTGCTGTGATGTCCTATTTTTTCGGAGAGTAAATGAAGACCTATTGTAGTGTCTTCTGTGTTACCACCTTCGCTGAGGTTGGTTTATCTCCGATTGGAAAAAAGCATTGGCTGTTTCTTTATAGGTTTTTTAAAATAAACTTACCTAACTTGGTTATATTCTTATAAAATCCGACGAACTGCGATTTTTCATTTTTGTTACCGCAGCAGACGACAGAACAACCCAAAGAAGAGGACGAAATAAACTTCGTTGATTGGTTGAAATTTAGTCAGGGGATCTATACCCGGTATGTTTATTTTTCGGGACAATTAGTGATTAGAAAATGGGATGTGAACATCGTTATATATTAAAATATACCAGGTAACAAGTTAATGCCATGCAGTGTATATGATGGGAACGTGGATTTCTATATGGATTTCGTAATATAATTCACCAAAAACTAGGATCGAGTTGAGGTTTTCAACAAAAATGTTAAGTTAACAATTTAAAATAGGCTTCCTTGTTGGGTGCAAACCACGCCCATTTGATAAAATAAACCTTTCTGCTATTGACAGTCTGTGTAAAGAGGCTATAGATTGCACTTGCATGGTTACAGAATGACTGTTACACCAATTTGGCAAACTGTTTCTTTGGCGTGCAACGCGACGAGTGAAAGTGGCCTGAAAACACTGTCGGGTTTTAAGGATAAATACAACACGAAGAAAAAGAAGAACTACTATATTTAAATATGTCTACACGAACTTCGCATGAAGGATATAGCATCCATCAGCTGTTAATCTTTATATAAATAAGCATTCTCTTCAAACAGTATGCTGCGACAGTAGATTATATCCTCATTTACTCCGATTTCATAGATATTGCAATATGCTGCGACAGTAATTTATATCCTCCTTTACTCCGATTTCATAGATATTGCCCATGTAGTGACCGTAGAGTAGCAAGCAATACATATTTGGGCATGGCGGGATTTACTTTACTACCAATATATGAGGGAGCCTAGATAAGCGATCTGAAACTTTTTGTGCACCTTAATGTTAGATTCAGTATCACATTAATCATGCAAGGTAATAAAATTATGCGACTTTTAGCTTAGTTTTCTGGCTTAAAGTCGTACGTTAATTGATCTTTTTCGATTTAAAAACAAGTGAAACAACTGAAACGTTTTAGTGTTGTTTTGAACTTGACAAAATCAGCACAGGCCTTGGCAGTATAAAACAACACAAACTAATCTCGGTTCAGTATAATTCATTTGAGGCGGCTTTTATTTGGGCATTAAATTTTCTACCAGATCATATGTAGGCCTATGTAAAGAAAAGTTCTGGCTAAGCTATATAGTCGTGTACTCTCGGGGTCGAATCCCGGTAGAGGCTATCAAGATTTTCTTTCTGTGCATTTTATATATTCACGACTATAAAAGTAGTCGATCGCCTTGCATGCTTTTATTACAAGCTGAACACACACTGTGGGCTTATGTAAAGCCATTTAGTGATTTAGACTGATATCCATTCAGTCAGTTAAAAGTAGGCCTAATTTAATTTGATGCTTTGTGAGTGAGGTTATCGCGGGGTCTGTTGAATCTCATCATTAAAACTAACTTAATCCTTATCGTTGTCCTGCATGGTAATTATAAAAACATGTAGGCCTAAAGGCTAATTTAACATGTAATTGAGATAACCGTTACAGCGTGTGTTTCCCGTGTTTGTTAGTGTGGCTATTTGATGTTTAACATCATACGCACTATACCTTGAGTCAAGACGCTATATAGGCCTACCAAGATCTTAACTGCATGTATAGACCATCAGTCCATCAAGTATAGAGTTAAATTTTGTTTTACAAATGACTTAATTTTAACTCTACTTTAAGAAAATATTAATTTCATTTAAGAAAATGAATATATATATATATAGGCTAGTATATCTTATCGTTATCACGTAAAAGTAACGTGATAAAATTTGTAACGCTCGAAACTCAACATTTTTCACATATTCTCGAGTTCTTGGATTTGAGATGAGAGAAGCGGTTTTGTGGCTAACATCCGTAGCTGCTTCTTTCGAATTTGGTCAAAGGGAGATAAATCTTAATATCTGATTTAACTCTCACACTTAGCCCCCCATCTATTTAAACTACTTAGTATGTATTATACATGCTATAGCCAGAAACTCGAGTCTCCACATTTATTAAAAAAATATATATAGGCCTATACACCTTGGAATTATCTGGGAGAAAGTTAGTTTACAAGAAAAATATGCACCTTACCAGAAGATTGATACCACTGAGATGTACATATAGGCCTACATAATTACCCACGCATCCAGCAGAAGGCAAATAAATGGAAAAAATAGTTCGACACTGTACCATGGATAAATGGAAATGTATCGATACCAATTTATAATTTAACACACCGTAGTTGACTTGTATAATGTAACATATAATAAGTTACATTTTTTTTGTTGAACATATGGGAACCAGATAGTCATTGAGTAGATGCAAATAATGTTAAATTGTAATATAACTAGTCTCATATAGGTTAATTAGATCTCTTTTATTATCTACCGGTACTGCCGGGTTTTAGGTATAGGATCTTCCTTGACATAGTAGACTTTAGGCCTACATAGTCTTCCTTTACCTTCAATGGTGCGCTCTAAGGTAATAGGCACCAGGAAGCCGATTTGTTGTGGTTTTTGTCCCGTTTTTCGCCGTGTCATGATGGGCTGTACTTGGTGTCTTGTGTGTTGCCAGCGTCGTTTAAGGCGGTTTCTTTCACCCATTGAGTTGGCACGCCGTCATATGAGTGAAATAACCTTACCTGCGGCGTAAAACCCCAATAAATAAATAAAACACATCTTTAACCACACCTGTTAAGTCCTTCGCATCCACAATCATGTATTATTAAACACAAAAACAAGTTTCCGATACATTGTTTTGCACCAATGTTCCAGTTACAACAATGGCACAAACTAGACATGGTCGCACCATCGTGACGTCCGCGAGTCTATATCCTCTAATATCGTGATAGGAAGAAAATCAATATCCTACAGGCTGGAATAATCAATTCTTATCAAGCCTATAGATATTTAGAATCGGTGGAATACTGAATATAAGGGAAGAACATTACAAGAACGAATACCCTAACTCCGTAGGCTATAAATGGAAATTGTAAATGTACAATTTATCAGAGGCAAATATTCTACGTCCAGAATTGTAAAATGTTGTTAATGAACTATGAGGTAGCCTAGACTCGATTAATTCCAGAACAAAGATTCATAACTTCATTATTACAAATATTAGTTATTTCATTAAGTGTTCATTTTCGCTGTGTGTTTCAAGGCAATATCGTCTAGAACAGTTATTATATTATGATGAAGCACAATTCAAAATATGAGGACACGTTAATTAGGCCTAGCTGTCGAGTGTTTTGTTTAGCCTACGGTTTTGTGTACGGCATTTTTCTCAACAGAACACGAATGTACGGTGGCTTACAAGTATCATATAATTCATCATCATTTGTTTGCATGTTTTGTTCCTTAAACGAATGAGCTAACTACAGAGGAAAAATCATCGGTGTTCATAGGGTCCATATGTAGGCCCATTCATCTCATCCCTGTCTGTCATAACATTTGCTGGAGCAGAGGTACTCCGTAAATTAACTAGGGCGCCATCTAGTGGCCACCACACGAAATAAGGACAAGTTTGGTTGGGTATATTCTGACTGTTTTCCTCCCAATGTGGTAAGTTTTGATTGCTGTCTAATTGAAGCATTCCAAACCTGACAATTATATTTTGTAAAAAGCAATTTTTGATCGATATTTACGTTGCAGATCAGGCTGAACACATCGGAGGATCCAACAAGCTGTGGTTGTTGTTGTTTCACTGACAACAGCTCTCGTCGTTTATAAAGTGACATAGATTCTGTAACTTTAGTTTCATATACATAAACAGTTAGGTACAAAATATAACTGAATGGATTTTTTTTTAAGCAATTAAAGACACAGTTTCAAATCAAATTTAGTCTTTTATGCACCAATTTGTATTAATGATTAAAATCTTTAAATGTAGCCTACATGTATGTTGGTACCTGTACATGTAGGCCTATAGGTAGCGCAATCAGCAGATCAGTGCGAATCAGACAATTTTGGGTCTAATTGTAGAATTAGTCCTACTGAACTACTGTGTAATCAGTTTAGGGTTAGGTTCATAAGCTAGAGTTAGGTTTTCTGTTTTAGTTTTAAGTTAGGAATTGGGTTAGGTTTAGTTTTAGGAATAAGTTTAGGGTTAGGTTTCATTTATAGCTTCAGGGACCCTTGAATCATTTTGTAAAGTGACGGACTAATTCTACAATCTGTCCCAAATTTGTGTTGAATAATACGAGTGGCTCAGTCGCTTGCTTTTTTCTGAAATTCTGATCATGTGTAGCAGAGAAAAATGTGTCTGTCATGACTGAGCGTGAGATCCACCCATCAGACTGTTTCTCAACTCTAGGCCAATACAGTTCTGTATGCAGAAACGGCCCAAAAATGGCCCAAATGAACAATAATGTCCCGGTAAACAAATTAATTTCGAAAATGCTCACGCACATTTTTTACTTTCCAAAAAATGCAAAACACACCAATTAATGATCCATGAATGTTTAGAAATTTGACACAACTTATAGTAGACCCACGACTTTCAGAGTTTGATGACTGCTGTCATGCATGTGTTGTACATGTATGTGACAAGCATCTAGTATGCAGATTTTTGGTCAATCAATGTGTGTTTTCTCTTGTCTGAATTTTTTATTCAAGAAGAAAGGAGAAAATTTGTATTGAGCCAAACTCCAAAGTAAGCAAGGAAGTACATGTACATGTATTGTTGATGTCAAAAGTGTTCAAGGTGCGGGGGTGGGGTTGATATGGCTAAGAAGTTAGTGGGAGTTTCCTGTGCCCTAATGCTCTCTGAGCTACATGTATTAAAGGAGCCATCAGGTGGCTGATTTCTTGTGGTTTTTAGTCCTGTGAATGTTTTGTGGTGTTATATGTATATGTGTTGGCGGTGTCGCTTAGTGTGGTTTGCTCCACGACCAAGACACAGTTTATAATAATACATGTATGTGCTAGAAAATTACTGTCAAAAAAATATCTCATATAAAATGATATTTCACATTGCTAATTACAATCTTGAGATTGAGAAATGGTTTAACTATATAGGTACCTGAATAGTACATATTATACTCTCAAGGGGAGGCTCTTTTACAATTTATCTGACTAAGACAAGAAAACACTCGAGTATGGAGAGGTTTGATAATATTGACTATAAATAAGACAACAAACGTACAGTTTTTGTACTATATTATACTACACTGTAGCTTTTGGAGATACATACATGTACATTGAGCTTTGCAAGCCTCCTATACAGGAATATGGTTAAGCCTCTATCAAAGAGACCTATCATAGTGTAAAAGAAGAACAAATCTCTCAAGGACCTCTTGGTTAAGACGAAACTCCCTTCTGTATCAGATAACCCTTAACTGC
>JAVFBZ010093990.1:7116-48934 GCA_032466195.1 Katharina tunicata | reverse complement strand
TAAGTTTTATATGCCACTTGCAGAAGCGTAAACTCAAGTCCTTTTTTTCTATGTTTCAGTTCCAAATGGTGATAGATGAACAAATACCTTTACTTCGAACATTCCGTGCAGAGCTTGCTAAACGCTCTTCCATGTTAGCTGATGAAGACATGCAAGAATTTTTCCAGCATTTATCAGACTTCGAAGCATTCGGAACTCTTCAAGCACCGCATGTAGGTGGCCGTCCAAAACCTTACATAAGTGAAGCCAGGATAACAACAATCCAACAGGATGCTCCAAAAGTCAACAGAACTGTAAAGATCACAAAAACTGAGCAAGAGAGATCACAACCTGAACCACCGGTTTCTCCAAGTCATAAAGATACCAGCTTGACAAGTATCTCAGTTCAGAGCAAAGAGAAAAAATCTGCCAGGCATGTACAAACATTGGTTCGTGCCAATCAACACACAGTGTATCCCAAAGGGCTGATTCTCCATGTGTGTGCTATTCTCAATACCAGGTCAGGAGAAAGTTTAACTTTACGAGAAGCTATTGAACAAGAGGTACTGGATTTAAAAACTTGTCATTACGTAGACTTGAAGGCCAGAACAAAATTAAGCTTCTTGGAGGCTACCAGAAAAGGCTACATAAGCCAGTCGCTAATGGAACAGCTTACCAAACCTTCTGGGATTATTGACCCCAAGAATGGCAGAGATTGTAATCTTTTGGAAGCTATGCAGAAAACTCTATACAATCCAACAGATAATGTGGTCAAAGATTCTACTACAGGTCAATTTGTAAACATTGATGAAGCAATGACTCGTAGATTAATTTCAAAAGCAATTGGGTCAAATCTAGTGGAAAAAGAAGTTGTGATATCTACAGTTACTCAGTCGCAAGCTGTGTTTGGGGACGTTGATTTCTCTGCTGCTGAGACAGCCCTGTGTTTGTCCGATGCTGTGAAGAAAGGATTATACCATAAGTCAACAGGAGAAATTTCTGACCCTGTTTCTGGGGAAACTATGTCCTTACTCAAGGCTATAGAGAAAGGCTACATAAAAACAACATTGAAAGAAGTACTCGATCCTGCATCTAAAAGAAAGATGACAGTCACAGAAGCCGTGTCTAAGGGCTTCATTGACCTTCAAAGTGGGACGTATATCAACAAATCAACAGGGAAGAAAATGCTTCTCCATACTGCTCTTCAGGAAGGATTCCTTGTTCGACCATTGACATTACCTGAGATATTAGAATCTGGTGCCATGAATGACAGTGGTAACATTTTAGATGTGAAATCAGGAAGAAGCATGACCTTGCTAGAGGCAGTCAGAGAAGGTGTATTAGATACAGAAACCAAGTGTATCATAGAATCAGATTCTAATGATGTCATATCTGTTGATGCAGCAAGGAAAAAGGGCCTCTTGGACAGTTCTGGACATTTTGTTAACAAAAGAGGTCGTTCATCTTCTATACTTAATGCACTAGAAAATGGTGACCTCAAACTTGTGCAGGAAGATGTTGTTTTTGCTAGGCTCGGAATAAAGGATACAAAATCTGGAGATTTCCTAAGTGTCATGGAGGCTATCAACAAAGGAATAATTCTTGGCTCTGGGCAGTATTTGGACAAACGAACTGGGCGCAAACTCTCTTTGCGAGAGGCTTCTAGACACGGATATGTGGAAGATGAATTGGTTGACTTTTTACTTAAAGATACCCCAGGTTTACTAGATTCAGCTGGACGTAAAAGATCAATACTCAGTGCTATTCTTCTCAATCAAATTAATGCAGAGAGAGGAGAAATTACAGACAGTAGGACTGGTAAAATAATGACAATTCAACAAGCTGCTTCAGAAGGGGTCCTCCAACCGGAAGAAGCTCATTCCATCCTTTGTGTTATCAGTGCTCTTATGACCTCAACTACTGTCACCACTAGGGTGGATAGTTCACTGCTAATGACATCAGTAACAGCCATATCTGTCTCAGATGCAATCAGCAAAGGATATCTGATTGAGAATAGTGGAATATTTACCAATCCAAATTCTGGAGAATCCATGACTGTCGATGAGGCAATCAGAAGAGGTTTTCTACGTCTTACATCAGAGTGGCCAGCACAGACATTGGACACTCCAGATTCACCAGGGCTGCAAAACGCAGCAGAATTGTGGATGAAAGGTTTATCAGAGAAACAAGAGCGAAAAACATCAACAGGGGCTACTGTGGAGTCTAGCTACTTAACTAAAGCAGCAGGAAATGCCTTCACTCTTACTCAAACCACACTTTCCAAACCGGGTGTTCAACAAACTGTGATATCAGAACAGCGCCATATGACCATCAAATCTGTGAAAGACCCCAGAACATTGAAAATTATTTCTGTTATGGAAGCTGTTGAAAAAGGGTACTTAGATTTAACAAAAGGGACCTTTTACAATCCAGCCAGTGGTGAGACAATGTCTGTGAACTCAGCAATTGATCAAGGTTGGATTATTGCAGAGCATTCCAAAACTTCTGATCTTTCCAAAACTGGAACTGCACCAATTAAGGAAACTAGAGCATTCACTATAGTTGCTGCTATACATCCAAGAACCAAGGAAAGAGTGAATGTCAGTGATGCTGTTAGACAAGGCATAATTGACCAGGTTAACGGACAGTATGTTGGATTTGATAACTTTGGAAAACCAAAACGCATTCCATTAAGTGAAGCCATTAAACAGGGCTTAGTGATAGCTGAAGATGTAAGTAGTGCTGAAGGAGACGGAAGCTTTGGAAATAGTAGTGTCAGAGAAACAAGAACTTACAATCTGAAAAATGTGCTCCATCCCATCACCGGTGTCAGAATGAATGTGCCTGATGCTATAGCTGCAGGTATTTTGGATGAAACAAAAGGACTTTATATTAATCCAAATACTGGTGAAAGCATGCTAATTACAGAGGCTATAGATAAAGGGCTTATTGATGGAGATCTCCTTTCAGTGACACAATCTGCAGACGACAGCAGTAGAGTAATCACAACTAAGAATATAACTATGGCAGTCACATCGGTTTTTGATCCAAGAACTGGCAAAACTATAAGTGTTAATGAAGCAATGGAGGCCGGAATCATCGATCAATTACGTGGCTTGTATATCAATATTGTGACCGGTCAAACTATGGCCATCAATGAAGCTATTGAGAGAAAACTTGTCTTCACAGAAACAACAGAATCTGGTGATGACGATCGCTCTTCTGTGTCCAGTATTCACATCACAGATGAACAAGAACAGACTGAAGCAACACTTGTCGAGGAGGTAATGTCAGAAACTATGACCTTCAGTGTTAGCAGCGTCGTTGATCCAGCAACTATGGAAATGGTGTCCTATGACGAAGCTGTTGAACAAGGCATTCTTGACCTGAACAAAGGCATTTACATCAACCAAATGACTGGAGAAAATATGCCGATTAATATTGCATTAGACAAAGGCCTTATCCATGGTGAAATGACATCTAAGACAAAAGAGGAGGAGATTATGAGGAGTGAATTTGTGGCCGGCTCTCCAGCAGCAATCCTACAATATGTGACCTCAGTTAAAGACACATTAACAGGCAGTGAAATATCTGTCCAAGAAGCTATAAAGGAAGGAATAATTGACCTGGACAAAGGCAAATTTTATGATAAAAGAGCGAGAGTCTCTTGGTCGTTTGATGATGCTATAGAACAGAATTTCTTTACTCTTTCAAAAGCAACCGATGAAGCAACTATTGCTAAACAGTTACTGAGAGCTCAACAACCTATCATTAAGAAAATGATAGATCCAGTTATAGCCTCCTCTGTAGATATGAGGGCTGAGAAACCTGACACCTTAAGAGGACATCAGATGCAACAAAATAGAGGCCCATCTCCTGCTGTAGAAACTTTGAACTACAACACAAGCGTAGAATCTTCTTCTCAACAACTAGAAGGTAACAGCCAACTAACTCGACCAATTCCACGCCAAGCAGCCACTTCACAAATGACAATGGAGTCAGCCGCCAACTTTAACACATTTCCAAGGTCTTCTTCAGCCTTTAGCTCTGTCACAGTTTCAGAGCCAAGTCAGATAACAGTGGAGGAATCTATAACCCATCAAGCTCCACCTATATCTTTTGAATCTGCAGTTAGACTTGGACTTTTTGATTTGGAGTCTGGAACATTTCGACACCCAGGCACAAAGGAAGTAATAACCTTGAGTGCAGCTATCGCCGCTGGATTAATTGACCCAAATACCCCAGCCCTAAGAGATATGACTACTGGTAGGTCCATTACACTTACACAGTCTGTATCTAGTGGTTTGATCAACCTAAATTCTGGTATTGTACATCTTGATGAAATTCAGTCAAAGGGAATACGTCTGGAACCAATATTTCAAAAAACAGACACATCACCTTGCACAAACCTACAGGATGCCATTGAAGCTGGGCTTCTTAACCCGACAACAGGCATGTTTACAGATCCGCAGTCTGGTCAGTCTTTCAGCATTACAGAAGCTGTTAACACAGGAATCATTTCCGGGAAATCTACCATAGTTACTGATCCCAATTCAGGTGGGAAATACACCCTTACAGCTGCAATACGTCTCGGCATTGTTGATGGGCAAACTGGGTCGACCACTAATCCCAGAACTGGAAAAAGCCAGTCTCTTCAAGATTGTGTAGATCAAGGAATTATTGCATCAACATACAATGCTGCGGCTGGATGTTGGTATGACCCAAATACAAAGGAAGATGTACCAATTGAGAGAGCCATTTATGAAAGTCGAATTCCAAGCGATGGTGCTAAGATATGTGATACAGAAAGTGGTGAAATGATTGATTTGGACACTGCAATAAGACGAGGTATTCTGGACAGAAAAACTGGCGAAGTCACTGACAAGAAACGAGGTCAAAAAGTATCAGCAAAGGATGCTGCCAAACTTGGTTTACTAGCTATTGTTGGGGCACCTGTTATGGCAGGAAAGGCCATTTATGACAATTTCACTGGAAGTAGACTCAAAGAAGATGTTATATGGAAAAATGTAGAAAGAAAAACTGATGTTATCAGATCAACTCCACAAAAACCTACCTCCAGTACATACAATTCTACAGAAGTTATAAGATCAAGCCCACGAGTGCCAATGCCTAACAGTTACACTACTACAGAAACTACAGAGACTAGAGTTAATGGTTTTCAACTCCAAACTGATGAACCTCCTTCAAACCCAGTAACAACCATAATCTATGCCAAGCCTGGAGATGACATAAGGGTGTCTCAACCATCAGGGATAATTATAACAGAGGAAGAAACAGTTATCTCCAAACCTCAGCCACGGATTAATGTTGAGACTATAAGGGTAAGTGGCAGTAGACCACCTGGTGATGGGAATTCTCAAGAAGCACTGCACTCTTTTCTTGCACAGTCTGCTATTCACCGCACAGATCCCATGCACCTTCTTAATTCTTCTAGAAAGCCTCAGGTGTCTGAAGTTGTTAAAAATGTTGTCATTGACTTTTCCACTGGTAATATAACTAATCTTCAGACTGGCCAACAGATGACTGTGATCGACGCTGTAAGAAGTGGATTAATTGATTTAGAGACTGCAGAGCAGATATCTCTTCGTCTGGATGCTGATGCTGGGAAGCCCATCACTATGTTTTCCTCCAACAGGAACATTTCAATAGACTGGAAGAATAGTGAAGTGGTTGATAACAACTCCGGACAAAGGATGACTGTGGTGCAAGCTGTACAAAAAGGGATCTTAGATTCAGACATAGTTGAAAAATTAGCAAAACAGTACCGTCCAGAAGGCCCATCTTCACCAGTCACTCTTAACTGGTCAACTGGAGAAATTATCGACTCAAGAACTGGGAAAAAGCTGACTGCTACAGAAGCATTTTATAGGGGCATGGTTGACTTAAAGGTGGCTCAAACATTTGCTGCTATTAGTGGAGAAACACTTGCTGAAGATATAATCCAAAAAGCACTGCAAAGTACTACAGAGTTCTCTATTACCAGACAAGATACTACGATACCCAGATATACTGTTAAACAAGATGGCGATGATGTAACAAAATCTGGAAAAGGGTCTTATACTACTGAAATTACCACATCTACAAATGTAACACATAAAGGCGCCTCGCCACAAATAACTCCGACATTAAACTCGACTATTGTTGAAGGCATCATTACTTTACAAGAAGGGAGACTGACTCACACTCCAACTGGAAACACAATGTCTCTAAGAGATGCAATAAGTCGTGGTATAATTGACCCAGACCGTTCAAGAATTATTGATCCCAAGACAGGCAGACTTCTATCTATTGTAAAGGCCATTGAAAAGAAAGTCTTGGATCCTTGGTCTGGAGAACTTGTTCACTCAGGAACAAAAGAAAGGATTCCACTAAGTGAAGCATTAATTGAAGGCCTTATTCCCAATGTATATTCTGATGAAGATGACATTATGCAGAGTGATTTAGTTAGAGAACGAGAAGTAAACCAAACAATGGAAAGATTGAGAAAAAGGCTTTCCCCAGAGTTCAAGAGGAAGAAGTTAAACAGACCAAATCAGTTTGAAAGTCAAGTAAAGGATTTGTCATATCGAGAAGCTGTTGAGAAAGATCTAATAAATGAATCCAGTTCAACATTTATCCATCCAGTTACCAATGAAGTCATGTCAGTACAAGCTGCAATTAAGTTTGGCCATCTTTCGAGGACAGACAGTTTTCCACAGCAAATGTTCATCCAAACCTCGCGTGAAAATATTTTTGACCAGAGATTAGCAGAGGTCAGCCCAAGAACGCCTTCAGAGAAATCTGTTTCCAGTAGGTCACCAGTTTCTTCTTCCACTCCATTTTCCGACTCTAAATTTGTGTCAGAACAGACTACGGAAGTAATTACTGAATCTAAACAATCAACTGTTCAACGAAGAAATGCATCTAGAGGTGAAAAGTCTAGTTCAAAGAGACTCTCATTTAGAGAAGCAATTGATCAGGGATTAGTTGACCTTACTGTAAACCAATACACCGACCCAAGAACTGGTTCTAGGATAGCTATATTAGATGCCATAAGGGAACAGCTTCTGGATCCAACTGCTGAGGATGTTCACAGTACTCAAAAACTGACTTTAATATCTGCTATTGATGCAGGACTTTTTGATCATGATACTGGACATTTCACTGATCCAGCAACTGGAAGAAAGATGTCTCTTCCAGAAGCTATTAGAGGTGGCTTCATTGATGGGTCAACTACAATTTATGACACTTCCCTAAGCCAAACTATTACAGTAAAGCAAGGTATTCAAGAAGGGCGAATAGACCCAACAAGTGGAAGATTTATTGACCCTATATCAAATCGTAAATTCTCTCTTAAAGATGCTGCAAAGATGGGGTTGTTGGCTTTTGTTGGTGTTCCTGTGTTAGCTGGAATGGCAGCTAAGGAAAACTTAAAGAAGGCATTTTCAGTTAAAGCAACCAATGTCCGTCAAGTTCAACCAGATATCTTGGAGATTACAGAAACCGAAGAAATGGCCTCTGAAGGTACTCCCATCTCCAAAGTGATGCCAGTCAGTGAAGCTATATCAAGTGGTTATCTTAATACTTCAACTGGGATCTTTACAAATCCTACCACAGGTCGCTCACATACTCTGAAGGAAGCTTTTCATGAAGGTTTACTACATCCACAATCCATGAAGGTTATTGATCCTCATACAGATCAGGTTTACTCTATTGGAGAAGCCTTTGGTATTGGAGTTCTTGACAGCACTGGGCATATGACAGATTTACGAACGACTATGCCGCTCAGCTTTGACAAGTTGATAAGTGATGGCACAGTAACAGAAGCCACTCTCAACAAAGGATCAAATGAAAAGATCATCAGGAAGACTGTTCAAAAACTTAATGTAGATGCTGTGATCGAGCCAAATACCAACCGTAGATTAGATTTGGATACTGCTTTAAGGAAAGGAATTGTCAACATTTCTGAAGGAACATATTGTGACACTACTACTGGAGAATCGTTAACAATTCTGGAAGCATTTAAGCTTGGGCTCGTTGAAGGAAAAGTTGTTGACAGCTTTGCCACCAAGCACATTGAAACAGTATCAGGATTAAAGGCGGAACTAACTGTAGCTGATAAAAGATCTGTTCGAGTTTCTCATGTTATTCACCCTTCCACTGGCGCTAGAATGAGTCTGGAGGATGCTGTTCGACAAGGTGTTATCGTGGAAGATAGAGACCTATTTGTCAATCCACAAACTGGAGAATTCATGCCAATTCAAAGAGCAATTGAGCGCGGCTGGGTGGTTGCGACTGAAATCGATAACCACCAACAAACAAGTCAGACTTATGACAGATCAAGAGAGGACTTAGTTAGTCACACAAGGACTCTAAGTATTCAGTATGTTATAGACCCAAGTACTGGAAAGGACATTCCAATATTTGAGGCTGCAGAGAGAGGAATTTTAGACATACAGCAAGGAATAATGCGAAACTTAAAAACTGGTGAAATAATTCCTCTCAATGAAGCTGTAAAGCAGGGTCTTGTTCATGGTACATCTGCAAAACCTATTGAACCTGTAAGAATTGTTCATGCTCGACAAAAACAAGCTTTTGTTTTGCAATCTGCATATGATCCAGCAGGTGGAAGTTTTGTCCCTGTTGAAGATGCCATTGCAAGGGGCATTATTGATGAAAGCTCAGGACGTTACACAAATCATGATGGTCACACTATGAGTATAAGTGATGCTGTAAGAGATGGACTTGTTAAGGCTGTCGAAGGTAGTGTAGACCAAGCAGAACTAGAATCGTCTGTTATACGTGAAAAGAAAACATTCTCCATTCAGTCAGTAAAAGATCCTGACACAGGGTCAGATTTACCAGTTTCTCAGGCTATTGACATGGGCTTACTGAATTTACAGGAAGGTGTATATCATGATAAAGCTATTGGTAAAAACATTCCAATCCCCGAAGCTATCAATCAAGGTCTGATTTCTGCTGACAAATCTTTTTCTGAGGAGATATCTCCTCATGATACATTCGGACGTGGTAGTAGTGCACATGTCACAGAAGTTATGCATGAAACAATGTCAATCAAATCTGTTATTGACAAAAGAACAGGAGAGACTATGTCAATTGGTGAAGCTGCTATGCGTGGTTTATTTGATGTGTCTTCAGGTCGAGTAATTGATCCTGTCACTGGCAATAAGATCTCTCTTCAAGAAGCTGTTGATTCTGGCTTGGCAAAAGTTCGCCAAATTCCAGCTTTAGGCTCTTCTGAGTCTTCAGTCGTTATTGATGGAATAAAAGTCGAAAGTGTCAGAGACCCTATGACTGGCATAGAGTTACCTATACAAGAAGCTGTACGTAGAGGCATTATTGATGTGAATACTGGAACTTACAGTGACTCCCATAGTGGAATGTCATTTGATCTTATGGAAGCCTTGAAACAAAATCTTATTATAGGATTTAGGGCAGGAGTTGAAGATACATCTGTTGTTAAATCAAAGGACATTAATGTCAAATCTGTGTTGGATACAAAGTCAAACTTGGAACTTACCTTAGGAGAAGCTATATCAAGAGGTATTCTCTCACCAGACAAGAAAACGTTTTATGACACTGCTGCAGGAAAACAGGTTCCCACTGAAGAGGCCATGAAAGAAGGTTTAGTATCTGGTTCTGTGGAAACAGTTACTAAAACTCAACGTAAAACACATGTTAAAACTCCTGGAGGAACGGTGACAGTATCTAATGTGATTGACACAAAAAGAGGAACATTAATTGATGTAGATGATGCTCTTAGAATGGGTATAATTGATTCCTCGGGTCAGTTTCTTGACACAAAAAGTGGGAAAAGTATGGATCTTGCTGAAGCTGTCAGGAGACAACTGGTGGTGACAGAGCACAAGCCTAGTCGTAGCATCGATAACTTGTCAGCACTGCCTCTGACATTTGATGATGCTCTACAGCATGGACACATTGACCCTTCAACTGGAATGTTTTCTCACCACGAATTTCGTGGAAGTAGCACTGTTGATCAGATGATTATTGATGGCATCATAACAAATGAAAATGGAGGAACTTTTCAAATATCACCACACTTAAACCCAAATAACAGAACCATGACTTTTGTAGATGCTTTTACAAGTGGATTAATTAACCCTAAAACTGGAAAATTTTGGGATAGTATGTCTGGTAATTGGTTGAACATTGGTGAAGCTATGCAAATAGGAAGTTTATCACCTTTTGCCTTTCCTCGTGAACGCAAACTAGGCTCAGTCATTATGGTAAAAGGGGAAGCCCTTGCCCCCACTAGTCTTAATGGTGCTCCTGTCACATTCCAAGAAGCATTGAAGCAAGATCTTATTGATGTTACATCTGGTGAGTTCAAAGACATTGAACACGACCAATTCATTCCGGTGAAAGAAGCTATTACAAAAGGATTGTTGAAAGAGACACCACCGACAGAGAGTATGACTCTTGTGGAAGCTCAAGTGAAGAACCTTTTCGATTCTGATGGTAAATTTACAAACTCAGAATCTGGAACCAGTATGTCTATTGATGAAGCTATTATATGTGGTTTCTTGACTGCTACACCAAACACCGCTGACAATGATACACACCAAGTTAAGGCTAAACCAGACTGTCTATCCTTTGAACAAGCTATTCAAAAAGGGTACTTTGATTTGGGAAAAGGAATATTCACAAAACCGGAATCAAATGATTCTCCACTGACCTTGACCATTGGAGATGCAGTGTCGCAGGGATTTGTTCAGCCCAAACTAGCCTCAAATGATGAACTCGGCCCTAGAAGTAAAACCAACAAAAGGATGGATCAAATTGTTACAATACATGAAGGATCTCCCTTGAAACCAGTGGAAGAGACTGTGGTCAAGAATGGTGAAATTGTTTCAAAAACATCTACAGAGGTACGTGTTACTTCCAGTTCCGCGTCTTATGTAACTAAACCAGGCTTTACTATAGATTCAGCTGGCACAGTGGTCAACTCCTTGACTGGACAAAAGATGTCCTTACAAGATGCGTTGGCAGTTGGTGTTGTTGAAACTGAGGCAGAAGACGTCAGTGGAACTGTTAAGGTAATTGGAAAATCAGTACCACCTGAACTGGAAGGAACAGAATCACCCATTGAGGTAAGCAATAATTTTCTTTATATTTGTAGCTTTAATTCATATTTTATATTTATTTAATTATCAAATTAGGGTTTTATAATATAATTTTTTCACAATTAACTATACATTCCAGGGACTGAAGAATTCGACTGATACAGATGCATCGAGCAGTAAGATTACAGTAGAAACAAAGGAAGCCCAGTTGCCAGTAAAAAGAACCCCTATGTCATTACAGGATGCAGTGACAAGTGGACATTTTAACCCTTGTACTAAACTTTTTTTGGACCCTCTGACTAAAAACTACTTTTCATTAGGTGCTGCTCTCCGACATGGATTTATCTCACCTAATTTAACTGATATTCACTTACCTGATGAAGTTATTTCATTGATGGAAGCAATAGCTAAAGGTTTCATTGATCCAAAAACATCAGATATTACAGATAGTGACCAGAATCAGATTCCTTTGGAAGAAGCTTTGAAACAGAAAATTGTAATAAAATCTGTTACACCTTTGACTTTAGCTGAGCTTTCCAGGAGAGGTTGCTTGTCTTCAGAGGGAAATGTTATTTCTGATCCCAATGGTGGTCATCAAATGTCATTTGAAAAAGCCTTGAAAATGAAAGTACTTGATCCAAAAAGTATAAAAATCACAGATTCAAACTCTGGACGTTTATTGACTTTTCGTGAAGCAATTCATAGCAGTCTTATTGACATTACTTCTGGCAAAGTGAAAGACAATCTTAATGCCAAAGAATTCAGTATTGCAGAGGGTCTTAAAAAGGGGCTTATTGTTGCTGTACCGATCCATAATACATTATCTGCGTTCATGGAAAAAATAATCACAGGGTTTTGGGACCCTGCAACAATGACAATTAAACATCCAACTTCAGGTGCCTGTCTTACTCTCTCTCAAGCAATAGAAATTAATTTACTGAATTGCGACTACCTGCTATTTAAAACTGACAGTGGTTATCAATCATTTGGTGAAGCATGCAAGTCAAATCAAGTTAGCTTGAAAACAGGCAATATAGAAGATTTTTCTCTGCATAAAATTTGCTCACTGAAAGAAGCTATTTTGACAGGCCTCCTGCGTGTCGAATGTCTGCCTGTAGAAAGTAATGACGAAGATAATATTTCACAACTGAAACAAATGATCGGGGAAGGTCTTCTGAATCTTATATGTCAGGGGGAAGTTACTCAGAATACCAGAATGTTAGACCGCAAGCAAGGAAATCAATTGCCTGTTCAGTTGGCATCAAAGCAATGTATTTTTGATCATCAAAGAGGACTTGTAAAAGACACAGTTTCTGGTAAATGGGTTACTTGGACGGAAGCTAAACGCTGTGGATTTGTAACTGAACTTACAAGTGCAACTGTTTCTTTAAAAGAAGCTGTTGAATCTGGAATGTACGAACCAAAGAGTAAAACATTCCATGATACAGACACTGGAAAACTTCTGTCCCTGGAAGATATGGTGAACAAAGGGTACCTAAGTGTAAGAAATACTGCAATATTTGACACAAAAACTAAACAGCAATTATCAGTAAGGGAAGCTATTGATAAAGGTGTGATCAATCCAAAGACTTGTGAAGTTTTAAATACAAAATCTTTAAAGCGAATACCTCTGCATGATGCTGTGAAAAAATCTCTAGTCATAGATGCTGGATCTCCAAAGATTGTGCCAAATGGGAACATGAAAACAGAACATGCAAATGGATTAGATAATTGCCCAGAAACATTTTTACCAATGACATTGTATCAAGTTGTCAAGGATGGCCACATTAACACCAAAACAGGTCATTTAGTGTTAGATCCTGATAAGGAAATTACTTTACAAGAGGCTCTGAACCAAGATCTTATAATTGAAAAATCAAGCTTTGTTAAGGATACAAAAACTGGAAATGCTCACCAATTATCAAAGGCAATTGAGCTGGGACTAATAGATCCAAACATGGGAACCGTTTTAGACACCCTTTCAGGAAAGATATTAACATTAAGTAGAGCTCAGAATCAAGGGGTCATTGTTAATCCTGCAAAGCCATGTTTCTCAGTGCTCGCTGCTAAAACACTGTGCCTCCTGACAGGTGATGGTAAAGTCAAGCAACCACTTACAGGGGAGATTATCTCCTTCAATTCCGCCATCAAGTCTGGAATCATTGATGAACATTCCACCATAACAAATCCAAATGATCAACTGCCAGTATCTGTACAAGAAGCTATAAAACAAAAATTATTAAATCCTAAAACTGGTAAATTGTTGTCTGCCGATGGTCATGATATTAGTCTCCTTACGGTTACTTTTCTGGAAAATGTAGGCATTTCTTTAAAGGAAGCAGTTGACCAAAATCTTTTTAATCCATTATCAAAGAAGTTCTATGATCCTTTGTCCAGGAAAGAATTAAACCTAATTCAAGCCGTAGAAAGGAGACTGATTGATCCACAAACACAAATTCTTAATCCATCTACTGGGGATCAGGTCTCTCTGTCTGATGCTTTATCTTGGGGAATGGTGGATCCTGTATCTGGTGATATCATGAACATCTGGCGTTCCAAAACGATACGTAATCTTTTAGATATTATCCCAGATGTAACAATGCCAATTCCAGTTTCATTGGATGAAGTGTTGAACAAAGGGCTTTATAACCCATTAAGTAACACTGTCAGTCATCCACAGTCAGGTGAAGAAATATCTTTGGAGCAAGCACTTGAAGGTGGAATTATTGACCCAGCTTCACTTATAAAAGAACCAATATCTGGTGAATTGGTTACATTGAATGAAGCCGCCATTGCTGGAGTGGTTAACTTAAAAGAAGGAAAAATGAAGGATATGTCTGGCAATCAACTTTCTCTATCCTTTGCATTAGAAAAAGGATTGATAGTTAAAAGTAAAGGTCCACTAAAGTTAGCTTTATCAGATATCATGGATGAAGGCTTATATGATGATGTGTCTCAACGTTTCATAGATCCAGAAACTAAACAAGAACTGCAATTAGAAGAGGCAGTCAAATCAGGACTTTTAGATGTTGAATTGATTAAGATACATGATCCTGAGACTAAATCTGTGTTAGACTTTGAGACAGCTGTTGATCATGGTGTTATAAGTAGAGTGGATGGTTCATACCATTCATCTGATGGAAAGTCTAGATCATTCCTTGATTCTTTAGATGCGGGCATTTTGATAGACACTAAAATTCAGCCTGGATTTAGTTTACAAGAAGTGATTGAAGAAGGGCTATTTGATAGAAACACGTGTGAGATTAAAGATCCCTCTGTGAATCTAACAATGTCTCTTCGTAGTGCAATAGAGTCTGGATTTATTGATAGAAAAACTGTTCAGGTAAGAGATCCTGTCTCGGCAACAACAATGACAATTGAAGGTGCAACTCAAATGGGAATGTTAGACACTGAGAAGGGTACGTACAAAAATCCTAAAACTGGCAAGATATCATCAGTTGCTGAAGCTGTAGAGAAAGGGCTTATATTATCTCAATACAATTCAACTGTCCTTGACTTGGTAGAATGTGTTCAACAGGGAATAATAAACAAAAAGACTGGAAATTTTGTGAACCCTAAAACAGGAAATGCTGTGACAATAGGTCAAGCTATACAAGACAAAATGGTCAATGCTGAAAATGCTAAAATTTTGGACACAGCTTTAGGAAAATGCTTTACACTACATGAAGCTTTAGCATATGATTTGATTAATCCAGAAACTGGTTTGGTAGTGGACACAGAACACGAGGAATTACTACCATTACATAAAGCCTTAAAGATGGGTATATTGCGGCAGTCAACTGTTTGTTCATTAGTAACTCTCCCTAGTGCTGCTTCAGATGGTTTATTTGATGCGGAGACTGGTCTCATTTTTGATCAAGAGTCCAAAAGAAATCTTTTCATCCAGGAAGCATTAGATGCTGGTGTAATTGATACCGGACACACTCTTATTAAAGACCCACTATCTGGTTCTATTTGTACCCTGCAAAGTGCTCTTGACCAAGGAATTTATGATGTACAGCATAACAAACTTAAACTATCTGGCGGGAAAGTTATGTCTGTTAAGGAGGCTATAGACAGTGATGTCATGATTCATTTTCCAGAGAAAGGATTTACATTAGCAAATGCCATAAAACTAGGTGTAGTAAATACAAAACTTGCCACTGTCAAAGATCCTTACACCGGAAGGCCTCTTAGCATAACAGAAGCAACTAATCTTGGTGTAATAGATCCGGACCGCTCTAAGATTATAGATCCGGACACGAAAACGCCTATATCTCTGAAAGAGGCTATTTCAAATGGTCTCTTTGAAGCAGATGAACATGAAAGAGAAAGCTTTTCAAGTGTTTCATGGAGGAAATCTTCCATTGGTGATTCCGACAGTTCACAGTTTGAGAATATTTTGATCAGAGATCCAAACTCGGATAGGTTTATAACCTTGGGTGAAGCTATTAAAAAGGGGACATTTGATTTAAAGTCAGAGTGTGTTATTGATCAAAATACAAAAGAACCTGTGAGTTTTAAAGAAGCTGTACAGAAAGGGCTAATTATTGATGCTCAGTGGCCTGATCTTGGCCTAAAAGCGTCTGTTGATCATGGGTTGTATGATGTGAGTAAGAGGAGATTTGTTCATCCCAAATCTGGCCAACAGTTAACATTGCAAGAGTCAGTTGATTCTGGGTTGGTGGATTCTATGAAAACTAGAGTAAGACATTTCAAAGACAATAAATTTGTATCATTAGACCAAGGAATTGAAGAAGGTATTGTTAGTCTCGGAACAGGTTCACTGAAATCGCAAGATCTAATATCAAGCATTCCTTTAGTTAAAGCTGTGAGAGAAGGTTTTGTTATTGATGTTGAACATTCCAAGCTATCCATTCCAGAGGCGTTTTCTTATGGGCTTATAGATATGGAGGGACCAAGGATAGAAGATCCATTTATGGGTGAAAAGGTTAATTTGAAGAAAGCTATTGATGGAGGTCTTTTAATGTCAAACTTAACATTAGTGAAAGACCCAAGTAAAATGACTATCCAATCCTTATTCCGAGCAGTTGAAAGTGGTTTGCTTGATATCACAAATGGTACAGTTTTCAGTAGTTCCAATGACATCAAAGTAAGTTTCCAAGAAGCAATTGAAACTGGTCTTTTTGTGGATGCGAGGAATCTTTGCTTTAGTCTGGAAGAAGCGATACAGCTTGGTTTGTATAACAGAAGTACGGGAACTTTTCATGACCCAAGAGATGATTCTGAACTTGAACTTTCTGAAGCTATTGAAAATAATTTGATTGAAAGTACTCAAACTTTGATAAGAAACCCTGTTAGTGGCAGTCTTATTCCACTAGATGAAGCTCTGAAGTTTGGAATCCTTGATGCAAAAACTTGTTCTATCAAAAATCCACAGTCCAACAAAGTAATCCCATTAAAACATGCTTTGGACAAAGGATTTGTGGTGGATGGTAGAACACCACATCTCAGCTTAAAAGATATTCGAGAGCAAGGGTTAATGGACGAATCCACCGGAAAAATCATTGATCCCAAAACTGGTGACAGATTGTCTGTGTTAGATGCCATTGAAATTGGCTTGCTTAATCCCAAGTTATCATGTGTTCAAGTTCCTGGGCATAAAGGAAAAATTCCATTGGACAAAGCTATTAAGGAGGGCATAATTGATGGTGTTTCTGGTACTATAAAGGATGACGCTGGCAAAACTCATACCTTGTGGGAGGCAGTAAATGATGACCTGATATACAATCCAAATATTTCTGACTATAATCAGTACGAGCCAGCGGACAGGTCTTCCAGTTCCAGTTACGTTTTCAATCAACGTATCAAGCGCCAAAGAGCCATAGATTCTGAGTACTCTGGAAGCTTTTTATCGCTGTCTGATTCAAACTTTTCTGGTGACTTTACAATCCCAGAAGCGTTTACATCATGTGAACAAGATTCAGATTCTACCATTGAAAATGTAAGAATTATTTCAAACTCAGGACTTGGACTGAGTTTAACTCATTCAGTAGTTGGTGGCTTTTGTGACATTGATAGAGGGACAATGGCTGATCCCAAAACAGGGCGGACAATGACTCTTGTTGAGGCTTTGAAATGTGGCATAGTGAAAAAAGATTCTGTATGCTTTAGACCTAGACCACAAGATTCTCTTTGTTTTTTTGATGAGGCGTGTGATGCTGGAATAATTGATCAAAACTCAGGAAGCATTATAGATATAACTAATGGTGTTCTTATGTCTTGGAGAGAAGCAATGGACTCCGGGTTTGTAACCATTCCAGCAAATTATAAGATATCTCTTGAAGTTTTAAAACAAATGGTACAAGACAGCTACATGCAATCTGACTCTGCTACAACAGGATCGAATTTTGAAACTTTTAATGGCAAATCTGAATTAGGTGAATCCGAGGTAAAGAAAACTGAATTTAGTTTACCTTCTAAGAGTTTCAAGGATGCGATGCTGAACTATTTTGATCCACATAATGGTCAGTTAAGGGAAAGCGATGTGTTTTGTAGTGTGCGAAAGGCAGTAGCTGAAGGTCATGTCAAAGTTGATAATGTTATTATCTTTGATCCTGCTTCTAAAACCTATTTGTCTTGGAATCAATCTTTGAAACAGAATATTATAAACCCAGATTCTGGAATCATGTTGAATAAGGAAACCGGAAAGGTTTGGACATTAGCTGAAGCTTTAGATAACAACTTAATTAATGACATTGATAGTGAGGGTCTAAATCCAGCTGATTTGATTATACGTAATGCACTGAATGACGATATGATAATGACTGACCCAAGATCTTCAAAACAAGTACGGTTAACAGAGGCCCTTAGATCCGGTTTGTGTGATGGATCAAAATGTGATATATATGTGCCAGAAGAAGATGCCATCTTGACCTTGACAATGGCAGTGGACAAAGGCTACATTGATGGAAAGAAAGGGGATGTGAATTTGAGAGACCTGCGCCTGCCTCTCGCGGAAGCCCTATGTGACGGGGTTTTGTGTCAAACTGACATTGAATTGAACAAACATGGCAAGCATCTGACCTTCTCTAATGCTATAGATTTGGGATATTATGACAAGGAATCAGTTTCCATAGTGGATCCAGGAACAGGAAAGAAAACACCCTTGTCTTTAGCCTGGAGACAAAATGCAGTGGACACCTCTCACACTTATATCAAGGACTACCATCACAATAAGTTTATACCTTTTGGACAAGCTGTAAAATCTGGTATACTTAATGTTGAAACAGGCAGTGTGTTACAGTCTCGTCAGAACAAAATATCACTGGCAGCGGCTCTTAAAGAAGGGTTAATAGTTTCATTGACTTTCCCTATGCCACTTTATGAGGCTGTTGTCACTGGGATTTACCAGGAGGAGACCAATAGTTTCAGTGATCCTCGTTCAAGAGAATCTCAGACACTCGGAGAAGCTATGGACAAACGTCTCCTTGATGGCGATGCGGTTTGTTTACGCTCTCCAACTGGGCGAACAAGTCCAAGGTTATCTAGGAGATTGACTCTAAAAGAGGCTGTGGAAGGAGGTCTAGTGGATCCTGACACTAATACTGTGCAACATCCGTCAAAAGACAAACAAGTTAGCTTATCTGAGGCTGTGAATTCTGGACTGATCATGAACTGGGCTTGTAGAGCTGTGAGTAAGCCTACTGACAACTTCAGCTGTATTCTCCAGCCGTTATTGAGTGTTGATATGCAACCTGGTGCATCTTTAGGGGACAAAATAACATCTAGAAGTGCCGAATGCTTGTCTGTCCCACATCAGCATTTAGACACTAAAAGGCACAGTTTATTGGATGTAACAGATTCTCAGGTCATTGATCCTGATACGTGTACACCAATAACATTGAAAAGAGCTGCCAGTCTGGGAATGATTGACGTCAAAGCTGGTGAATTCAAACACCCACAATCTGATGTGGTCATGGCTTTAGACGAAGCTATAAGACAAGGCTTTGTCATTTGTCCAACGGGATCTTCATTATACACTGCTCTTAACCAAGGTTTATATGATGAATATTCAGCTACATTCTGGGACCCATCTCTCAATAAGTATGTTTCTCTCGAGGAAGCCATTAAGAGTACCTTTATTAATCCGAACTTTAATGAGATTCGTGATCTTGGAAATGATACCATCATAACACTAGAAGAGGCAATGAAATCTGGAGTAATTGACCCAGTCATGGGAACTTATCGGGATTTACAGAAAGACAAATGCATACCATTCCGAGTGGCCTTAGCCGGTGGTCTTATTATTGGATCAGGGTCAAAAGAAAGTTTGAGAGACAGAAGTTCTAGCTTACCTAGAAACATTGGATTACATTCCGATTACTTGTCCAGGGCATCTAGTGCCGACAGTCTGAATACGTACAAAGAACAGTGGAAGAAACAGGGATGGACAGACTCCTCTCAGGATACCAATGAAGATCAGACAGTAGATTCTGTTTCGCCAAATCTTTCGGATAGCAGGCGGTTTCCAAAGGTGCAAATAACAGTAACAGACGAGGATACATCTGAAACTCTCAGTGAATTGGAATCACCAGAGTCTGAAAGCTCCTCTTCGGGACTAACTTATCCCTTTTCAGAATCTCCTCAAAAAGATCTTCAGAAACAAAGCAGATTACAGAAAAAGGTTGCCTTCAATGACAATGTGGATATGGTTGGTGGAACAAAACTTGTAAATGAGGCCCCCCAAAATTTTACGAAAGAGAACATGGATAAGTCTGAAAGTAAATTTAGTGAAGGAACCAGTGTCAAATCACAAAGCAAATTGTCTAGCTGTTTGAAAACAAGCAGCACAAGCTCTGGGGACTCTCTTCTTAAAGATTATCCAGAACTTGGTGGAATTGAAGAAAATGAGGTGTTAGATGTTATATCAATGAAGAGGGGACCAGTGGCTGTGATTGCAGATAAAATGGCTGAAGTAGAAGACATTGAATGGAAGGTATGGGTGCAAGCATGTCTGCCTGTTGCCCTGCCAGACCCCTGCTATGCATGGTGGATATCTGGAGTGACTTTTGTTGGAGTTTTGACTAACCCAAAAAAGACTAGCATACGTGTTCAGTGAAAAATTAAGTAATTAATCCAGTTGCATGTCAACATTGCAGGATTAGTTGTTTAGCATTGGCGGAGTAAATTAACTATTCAAATTATTCGCCTGAAATGAATTGCTTTGATTATGATATTTTTTAATGCCAATTTTTTAAGGTTGTATGTATCTATTTTAGAAAATTGGCAGATTTTTTTTTCTTAAACACTGGAACCTAATATATAACATCATATCGAGGCAAAACGAAGTTATTTTTACGTGGTTCAACACATACATGTACAGTTTCTCTAAATCACTGCTGTTACATTGTAGGTTCCATTGTATGTGTGTGTTATTTTGAAGTGTAAATCATGTTTTTGATTTTTTACATGATACATAGAACATCTTTTTTTTTCAGGACGTGTTATTAATTTCCTGTTTTTCTTTTTAGGTATCTTTATTGTTTTTGATATGAAAATATAAATGTCTTAACAGATTTCATGTTTTTTAACAGCATCAGTGTGAGTATGTGTGGCACTTTGTTTTCAACACCCAATTTATATGTGAAACGAGGGTGTCTTTGGTGTGCATGTAGAAATGTAAAATATATGTGGGATTTTGTGCTTCCCTCTGATTAATCCAATGGTCGCTGTCATCAACACTCCAAAACATTGCAACTTTTCGATAATTGTCTATAAACTGGATTAAATTTGTCAAATATTTGTGTTTCATTTCTGTGTTCGATGAAAGTGACCATGCATCATTGTTAGTTTATTCATAGAATTTAATATGTAGTTTTGCACATTTGGGTGTCCCAGATAAATTCTATAAGCTTTTATTGTATCTTTTCAGAATCAATTTGAATTATGGTAGAGGGACCCGTCTATATTTGCATTTAACAGTTCTGCCAATTTAACATTGTTTTACTTCTATGCAGTTCTTCTATTATGTATAAAAATATATTTTTACCAGGTTTTAATTTTGGATATTCTTCTTTCAAACAAACAACTGTGAACAGCTTATTCACTTGCTTCCTCTTCTTCTACTTAAAAAAATAGGCAAACGGAAACTTCATATTTGTTTTTATCATTATTTATTTTATAATTGTTCATGGGTTTTGGGTCACTTTCTTATATCTTACTGGCAGCTGTTATCTTGTCTTTGGGAAGACTTCAATTAACATCTGACATAGATAAATGGAATTACTATCCTAAAACTGTTTGCTTTAAATAGTCTGGTATTATACATGATAGCATGCCACCAACACAGTAGCTTAAGAGGGTTCAACTTTTAAGCACGTAGTTAAATTGGGTGAATGTCATAGTTACCTCAACTTTTTTATGATTTGGGAGAATCTTTGTTCATAAAAATGTATTCTGTTCTACTCAGGCTTTCACAGGTGAGCAGTTTGACCAGCTTAATAAAGATCTTCTTGACCAATTAGATTGGGTCAAAGGGTTAAGCAGTCGACTGAGGAATGGAGAGAGTCTTAGTGACGAACCCGATAAGCTGAAAGAACAAGCCAAAGAAATTGAGGTAATGCGATCATATTTAAGTTTGTATTAGGTATTTTTGGCTCAATGGAGCTGCCAAAGGAAGTTTGGCAATGACTACTGACATATTAAAAGGGTCTTGCTTTACAAGTTTCTGCTTTAATCAAACAAAAAAAATTAATGAACAATGAGACTCCAAATGAATTTTTTTACCAGCCAGTTTCAAGTCCCTAAGACACAAACAAGGTCTATTTTGTAAATCGATTTCATCAAGATAGATTGTCATCTCATATTGTGCATAAATAAAAAAGAGAAACGGTTAACCTAAATATCATTTTATCAGTTCGATTTTTGTGAGATTCTAAGTTAAGTAAAACTTTTGTAATTGCTTTTAATGAAAGTTGTCCGCTAAGGACCACCATGAAGCTGAATGTTGAGGTGTCTTGTTTTCAACCTGTCAAGTACTGTGATGTCTTCTGTGTTGCCAGTGTTGTTTAGGGTGGTTTTCTTCACCCATTGGGCTAGCACGCCACCATATGAGTAAAATAACCTTAAGTACGGCCTAAAACCCCGAATAAACAAACAATATACCATATGAAATAAAAACATATATACATGTATGTGACATGTCTTACAGGCTATGTGTGTTGAGATAAAGGATCACCAGCAGCCCATCACATCCCTGACTTACCAGGTTGAGCAGCTCTTAGAACACCAGACAGAGGAACTAACTCCAGAACAGGTGCTGGAACTTCAGGATCTAGTCATGGATATACAGTCACACTTTACCAAGGTATGTCACAAATCATTATTTCTGTTTACTGTACAGGTACGACAAAGGTGGGGGGTTGGGTGGGAGCCTCCTGTGCCCTGAGCTAAGGGTCACAGTATTTGTTGTCTTGTCCTGTTTTGTTAATGTTATGTAAATGTTTTATCCTGTCTTGCATGTTGTCAGCGTTGTTGAGATTGGTTTCCTTCACCTATTAGGCTGACACGCTGTCATATAAGTGAAATAACCTTAAATAAGGCCTAAAAGGATCAAATACAATGAAGCAATTCAATCGTGTATTACATTCTTTGGGATAAAAACGAAAAATTAAACAGCCTTTTTTTATGGCATAAATTTTGCCACTATCGTTGCACCAAACTATGCTAGACAATACCTTCTCCTTCTGTTGGGAAAAAGTGTGCATGGATATTTTGTTTATTTGGAGTTTGATGGATATGTTATAATCTGTGGTTTATTACTGCTTTATGGGATATAATTGATCGATGAATTATGCAAAGATGGTCATCTACTTAATTACGCCTTATTTAAGAAAACTTAACACCTGTTTTTCTTCAGGATATTTGTTCAGTTATTATACAATTTCTCCTATCTTCTATCTCGATATCAAATGAGCCAATTGGGTTTCTTTTCCAGGCTGAAAAGGCTTGTGAAGTGAGAAAGAAGCACACCACAGCTGCCACAGATGAACTGAAGAAGTTTGGCGAAGAAGTTGGGAAGTTTGAGAGCTGGCTTAAATCTACAGAAACTGAGCTGAAGAAACAAGCCAGGAAGAGTCAAGACTTAGACAATATCAAAGAGGACTCCCAAAAACACAAGGTAAGAAATATCCTGGTACACACAAGCAACAAAGCTAAAAAAAATTACTGATCAAGATTTGAACTATTGCTGATTTGTTGTCCCCAATTACTTAAAAGCTGGTTGCTTAGCATTTATGTTCTCCTTTTTATTTTTATTGCTGGTGAGATTTATTTGATTGCCCTATTTCTTTCATGGTTACATTGGCCAAAAAAAAAACATTCCTGCAAAAAGTATTGAAACGCAGGAGAGTTATTAGGTACATGTAGTTAAACTATACCACTTGTATTAGAATAGACTGTTCACTAATTGGTGATTTCTGTTTCCACTTCTTGTACACATCATCTACTTTTCAAAAACTTATATTTGGGGTAACATATATATATATATATATACACCATAAATGTTTTGAATTTTTACACAAATAGTTTTATATTTGTTTCAGGCATTCACACAGGATGTTATTGCCCACCAGGCTGATGTCCGATTTCTCAATCTCACCGTACAGAAATTCACAGACTGTGTCAGGGTATGTCTTAACATGTACAATTTTTGCTTGGTGTAATTGTAATAGACTGAAACTTTCATAAACTCTATCACTATTTGCTTTAGAAAAGGCAAAAATTGTAAGTGAACAGTTGTTGATGTTACTTCCACTTTTGTATGATAAAATACCTTTTCAGCAATTCCAGTGTAATTTATTGTCATTGTATGCAAATGAGATTTGATAACTTTTGTGTTCTTTATTTTATTTCAATTGTTGGTTAGATTTAATTAGTTAAATTATATTTTCATTGATTTTCAGCTGCACAAATTTGAGATGGAAGCCTTAAGGATTGGTAGAGATAAAGCAAAGAGAGTGAGCAGGTTAACGTTGGATGGTACTGAAGGCGAAAATATTAAACTACAGCTTAAAGGTTTGATTAATCGTTATGAACACCTGAAGTCAAGGTGTACTGAACACAGCGACAAGCTTTATGACATGGCAGCCAGACAGAAGGACTTCACAGACGGTACAGCCAAGATGTTGTCGTGGTTAAGCGGTGCCGAGGAGCAGTTAGGGGATGCCACAATGGAGCCCAGTACTTCTGATACTCATGTATTGAATCAACAGTTAGATAAGATGAAGACTTTGGGAATGGAAGCCATTGCACAAACAAGTCAAATAGAAGAGTTACAGAGGAAGGCTAAAGGTATCAGAGACGCTTTACAAGAAATTGGTGCCGAGCCCGCCCAGCTTGAAGAGATAGACACTATTATTGAAGACATTTCCAAACGATACGAGACCATCACCGAAAGTACTAATAGTAAAGCTCATGCGCTCCAGGTGGCGCTTGTGAAAACTCAGGACGTAAACTCTGCCATGGATGACCTTGCATCATGGCTTAAAGACACTGACAATAACCTGACAAATACTCGACCCATCAGCCTTCAGAGAGACAATCTGGTAGAACAGCTTCATGAAACGCGAATCCTTGATGCTGACATTGAAAGTCATAAGCCAGGTATTGACTCTATCAAACACAAAGCTATTGAACTCATGCAGACTTGTGAACTAGAAATGGCCAAGTCTGTAGAGTCCAGGCTCAATGAGTTAGACACAACATTCCAAGACGTTGAGGGTAGGAGTCGATCACGTGCCACAGACGTTGATGAAGTCTTTGAGAAGCTGAACAGTTTCCAGGAAGGGTTGAGGGACTGTAACGAGTGGCTTGTGTCTCACATAGAGACGCTAGAATCTCAGGATCTAACTAGATTAGACAATGACACATTCCAAGAGAGAATTTCACAGATCCAAGAGGACAAGGAACATCACATGGAAGAATTGGAAGATCTGAAACAGCTCGGTTCACAACTCATCCAAGACAATCGTACTGGAGAAGTTTCGGCTGTGAAAGACAGCTTATCTGATCTGCAACGGAACTGGGCCGACTTTGAAGCAGTGCTAGGGGACCGTGAGAAGGAAATTGTACAGAGAGAAAGACAAGGTGCTGATTTCAGAGCTCTGAAAGCGGAGGTGTTGGAATGGTTGACAACATCAGAAAGACAAATAGACACCTTTGAGCCAGTGGCAGTTGAGGTAGAAATCATTGGACAACAGATTGAAGAATTACAGGTAAGTCGAATAGAAAGTATTTGTGAATATTTATGCATCTATCTTAAATGTAAACTAAAGTTGATGCTATCTGACAGTGAAGAAAATATCTTAAACATTTCATTATTATACTTTTCATCCTATTCATAGTTTTACTTTAGTTTTAAATTTGTATTCTTCAGTCTATTTACATTAAATTAATTGAATTAGTTGTAGAAATTAATTATTAGGTAATTTTGAATAATATTGATAGTTTATCTGATCAGTTTGTTAATATATCCTTAAAAGTTTCATTTGCCACGAATAATTTTTGTTTTGTTCACCAGTAACATTTGTAAATATGTAATTCAATATTAATATCTCAACCTAATAGTTTTGTCTTTTTGTTTAGCCATTGTTACGAGACTATGAAGATTTTGGTCCAAAAGTTGATGATGTGAATGACTTGGGTAATGCCTATGATGCTCTGGTTCATGCTGATCAGCCCCACAGCCCCCTGAGGCGCATTGGTTCCTCAAGTAAGTCTATTTTCACACTTTATTATCCTGAATCAACTTTGACTGGGGCAATGGAACCATTTCACACATCAGTTTTAGAAGAAATTAAAAACATTTGAAAAATAAAAACCTTGTTTTTAGTGAAACATTAATACTTTAAAATTATCACCTTATACTTAAATGACCAACATGTCTGAGTTATATGGTAAAATACAGATATGTTTTTTTAAATTTGTTATTCACATTCTTCAGGAATTTCTTGTAGAGATAGTCTGAGTGTTGTAAGATGAAGTGATTTTGCTTCTCTATGACTTTATTGTGCCCCCCCTATATATATATATAGGTGGGACATATAGCGATTGCTTTTTCCGTGCGTCTGTGCGTTTCAAGCAATCTATGATTGCTTCTTTTCCAGTTGGTAATAAAAAAAAAATAGAGAAGTGTCAAATGAAGAAACAGTTACACATTATCTGACTATGACTAATTTTCTAATTATTATAAATAAGTGTCTCGTTCGCTGGGAGGGTCCTGTAAAAGGCATCTTGAAGCTGCTTTGTTGCGGTTTCCTGTTTTTCACAGTCTGTACATGTCCTGTAATGACTTGTGTCTTGATAGGGCGGTTTCCTTCATTTATTGGGCCAGCACACTGCCATGTGTATGAAGTAACCTAAAGCAAGGTGTAAAACTCTAATCAAACAAACAACAAAGATAAAACAAAGAACACAAATAACACTTTTTATCCTGTCTTATTCTGTACATATCACCCCACTAGTAATCTGTCAGTTCTAGGAAAATAACAAAGAAAAATCATGTAAGCTATTATTTATATTTCTTGTTTATAGGGTCTCGTCGTTGGTCAGGAGCAACCTCACCCAGGTACAGAACTCCGTCACCGACCCCGTTCCCATCATTCCCCGGTTCTAGTTCAGTGGTTAGTCCTATGTCAAGTGAATCGAGCGGAGTATCCAGCAGGAAGAGCTCTTCAGATAATCTTCTCCTGGAGGGTAAGTCACCATGGTACATGTAGTTCATGTGACAGGCCATTTCTCCTCCCCATGCTTTTTGAAAGTAAAGCTGTGGTAAAAACTTCTTCTGATTTACCTTTATGGGAAGATGATTAGCAAATGATATTTTGCAAGGTGTGTAAACAAATTTATGGCGAAATACTACTTTTGTGATTCCCACTGGGTCAGACAAAGTAGGCAAATTTCAAAACGTAAAGAAATAACCAGCTATTGTTTGATTTATTTAGTTTTCAGGAATCCAAAAATGCCATGTTGTGGTATAATGTCTATAATATTTACAGTTTTGAACATGTTTGAATTTTTTATTTTATGATAAATGTGTGAAGGCCTTCAATACTTCATTAAAAATATTTTAATTTTCTTTTGATTTAATGTTAATAGACTTGACTGAGATTCAACAGGAGCTGGTTGACCTCAATCAGAGATATGACCTTCTGGGAGAGAGACTGTTAGAGCGTAAACAAGAACTTCAGTCTAACCTTGACAGTGTGAAGCTATACCTGCAGGATGTTCAGGATATTCTAGCCTGGCTTGATATGAAGGAAGAAGGCAGTGATCTGACTGGACCAATCCCGACCAATGAGAAAGATGCACGCAAAAAACTGAAGTCACATGAGGTGAGAGTTGCATTTATCTATCTTGAAAGTTTTTCTCATTTTCCAGTGTGAGAAGCTGTCAAATTGAATGGTTCTCTTAAATTCTAGTGGTGTGACTGGCTGGATACATAAACAAAGAGAAAAGAATTGACCATCAGTTGTATCAACAAAGACAAACATTTTCAACCAAAAAAAATCGATCATAACCAAATCCTGGAAAATTAACACCGAATTAAAAAATGAATGCGCAGAAGTCTTCCGCTAAAAATTTATTTTAGATCCAGTGGCAGCTATGCTGAATCCAGGCTTGTCGACTTAGGAAAAATATATGTAACTGAGCTGTTATCAACTCTGTTTGATTCCTGGTAAAAACCTGAAAGCACCAAATCTATAGCATGATAAATATGCCACTCTCAGTCCTTGAGCTTAAATTACTACATGGAAAATCCAGGAAGCAATCAAAGTTATATTTTTTATGGTAATTTTTTTTATAATTTTCCTGTTTGTCGCAAAACATTAAAAAAAAAAAAAACTTTAAGCAAATCAACGGAAATAAGAAAGCATGACAAATATTGAAACAAAGGGATACTGCAGTAGTATAACTTATAAAACAATATACACTTCCCTATTTAAGACAGCTTCTACATAGATAAATGACACACATTTGAGTCTCTTTCCAGAGGTATTGAACAACTAATTACATTCCACAACCATTAAGTGCCACTCAAATATACTCTGTGAAATAATAGGCAGACAGTCATGATACCATTTTGGAAAACAATTTAGAATAAGTGTGATCTTAAATACAATTGACACCTGTCATGTAAATAATATTGTGAAGGAAACAGTCCTGTCAATCAGTACAGGAAAATCTCAGGTGTTCAGCAGGTGTTAGATACCTTAATGGTGTGTGATATGATTTTAATTAGCTTGGGTGCCTGCTGGGTAAGAATCTGGGTAAGTAGTTAAAAGGGTAAGGCATGGTATTAATTAGTCTGAGTTAAACCAGTTTCCACCATTTAATATCCTTGTTTAGCATGACTTCTGGAAATACATGCTGAGACAAGTTATGTTCCCAGCCAACATGTAATCAACACATACAGTAAAGCTAGAGTCAGTTCATAGATTAGTGTTATGTGCTGAATTGGATAGTTATTTACTGACCAGATATGGCACTAGAAATCCCACATCATTAATATTGTGATAGCAGTTGTTGAATTTATCCTGTGAAAATCTGGTTGCTTTGTTAGGAATAGATGCAGATATATTCATCCAGAAAATGTGATTTTAGAGAACCGTTATGTCATTGTATTTTGTGATATACAGTTTATAGGTGCCAGTTATTTAAAAAAAAATCTAAACTGCTATTGCATCTTTTGCACTATGTGATACTCATCAGACCAATTGGACACACACCTATGACTATATTAGTCTAGAAACAGAAATAGTGGGTTACTTTTCTATTCTGGATGTACTGTTTACCATGGCGATCTATGAGGCTACCTGTTCAATGGACACCTCTTTATCAAGCCAGGTGTCTGTCCACCACACCTTACGTGTTCTGGAAAACGGTACCTCAACGTTACACAGAAGGACATTATCCAGAGTTTGTGGTGAGCAAAATCTATAGATGTACATGTATAAAAGAAACAGATGTGGATACTATCTAGATTGAACACTGTACTGGGCATATGTTTGAGTTCCCTTGTCTACCATGTTGCCTACCTAAGGTATATTAGGGAAGATTTTTGATGACTGGAGATCACGAGGTAGTTTTAACGATTTTTTTTAAGGGTTTCCGTCTTATACCAGCAACACAAAGTCGTCATTTAAGCAAAATACCTTTGAAAACGATGTTAAACACGAATCAAATAAGTAAAGAAGAAAAACAATTATATAATGAAGCATGACATGCTTAGTTGTAACATAAATGTATATACATGTATGTATTATCCATCTGTTTTACCTGTTTACCCTCTCAACAAGAAATTGGTTTATTACAGTAATTATATAGACTTATTTTATTATAATGTTAACATATGCATTCATTTCTTTATATTTTATCTTTGTGTTTCTAGAAATTCCACAAGGAGCTGGTTAGCAAAGAATCTGTTATTGAAGACATTAAAAAGAAGGCGAATGAATTAATCAAGAGAAGAGAAAGTGTTCCCGGAAAAGACATTTTACAGCAACAACTAGCAGATCTCAGTGAGTATAAAACATTTATGTTAATGTCACGTGCCAGACAGCACCATTGAATAGCATGACATAGAATGTGTAGATCTGTGTAATTACAAGCAATCAGAACTTTAAACTAACACACTACAATCACTTTATCTGTTTTCCTATCTTTTCTCTCAGTTTTCAATCATACACACTCAGTGCATCGTCATCATGCAAGCAAAACTTAGAAGAAAAGAAAAAAAAACAAAACAAACAAATAAGAAAATAAATCCATAAGTCCAAATTAAGGAACCCACTGCTATTATGTTCTTGTAATTCTCTACTTTCAAATACCACTCAAATATGAAGCTCAAAATATGTTTTTTATAACTGTGCAGACGAGAAATGGACTGGTTTAAGAGAGGCTTCAGAACAGCGACGAACATCTCTGGGTGACATGGTCAGTGACCTGCAGGATTTCCACGATGGACAACAACAACTGACCACGTGGTTAGCTCAGAAGGAGAAGATGTTGACTGTACTGGGACCACTGGCGACTGACAAAGCCATGATCAGAAACCAACAGGAACAAGTCAAGGTTAGATTAAAGTTAAAATGATTATTAGTAGATTGTATTTTGTTGACTTTACTCATTAGGTGGTTGAAGGGAGCTTCCTGTGCCCTGGTGTTACCTGGGCTAAGTTCATCAGTGCACCAGGAATATAATCAGTCTTCAAGAAGCCAACTACTTATAACCTTATGTACAACAAACCCTCCAAAACATTTTTTTTAAATAATTTTGATTTGATTTAATTTTATTTTCATTTTATAATTTAATTTAATTTAATTTTTTTTCTTCAGGTGCTCCAGGAAGAATTGACCAGCCTTGAGCCTCTCTATGAGCAGTTCTTACAAGCCGGTCACTCAGTGCTAGACAAGTGTGATGTCGACTGCAAGGATGCTGTGACGATCAATTCACAGATGGAGAATGTCAGTAAGAATTGGGAAAAACTTCAAACCAAACTCCAGGAGAGACAAGATGGCCTTTCGGTTCTGGAGGGTCTCAGTGCTCAATATAACACTGCTTTGGAAGAGTTTGGTGATTGGCTTACAGAATTCACAGACAGACTTGAGAGCCAACCAGCTGTCAGTTCCAACCCGCAGATCCTAAACGATCAGCTTCATACAATTTCTGTAAGTTTAAAAATACCCCACCATTATTACAGTAATACTTTGATTGTTATGTCTTATTTTTTAATTGTGGTTGTTTGGTAGGGAGGTCCCAGCTCACTGAGCTAAAGGCATCTGATTTCTGGTGGTGTCCTTTTTTGTGCCCTGTGGTGTCTTACATGTTGCCAGTGTCATTAAGGGTAGTTACCTTAGTTGCCGTTCTGTTCGTCTATTACTGCAATAACTCAGGACTAAATTGACAAATTTTAACAAAACTTAAAAGATATCTTTATTCCGTGATTAATCAGAAACCTTTTAAAAAACGAGCTTCTGCAGCTAATAATTAAGAGTTACATCCCCTTAGCTGTAATAATGATGTATTATACTGCTTATTTTTTAAAAAAGTATTTACCCAAAACATCACTGGTTATTTCGGTGGCTGCGGAGTTTGCGGGGTGGTTTTACAAGGTTTCTTCTCGGTTTTCCACCATACACCGGCAACATAAATTAATAAGTCGTCATATACATGTAGGTGAAATACTCCTGAGTACGATGTTAAACACCAATCAAACAAACAAACAATCACTGGTTATAGTAGTTATGCATTCAATTTCTACTTTCATTTTGCCTTCTGTCTGTCTCTGCGTGCCTGTACACACTGTGTTAAAATTATTCCTTGTCCTTAAGTTAGATTTACGCCCCATGCCAAGGGGGTTTGGATTGCAAAGCTTGATGTTTTATTTATTTAATTTTGTTACAAATTGCAGAAGTTGAAGCAAGAAGCCAACAGTAAGGAACAGTTATTAAGAAAGGTGAAGGATCTTTGCAAAAATCTCTGTGATAACACCAAGGATGCTTCTACCAAGTTTGAACTGAAGAACAAACTCGGCAATCTAGAGAAACCATACATTGACGCCCTGAAAAAAATAGGTAAGAATCTTTTGATTTGGTAACAACTTTATGTTCCTGGTTTTCAATAAGATAGCGTTCCTCCCTTTAGTCTTTGTTTATGAATCATAAGATGAAAGTATATGCTGTATCCTGTAAAACATTGCAAATAAAAGGATTCTTACGACTTCAGCAAGTTATTGATATGGTATCAAGAGCACAGCATGGAGGTGCATATGGATCAGTTTGTCTGTCATACTGTCTCTGGCAACAGTACACGTGTCATTCCGAGGACACTTTTAAATTGCTGCTGAATCTGAATATAAACTTAAAATTGCGTTTTGCTATTTGGTAAGGAATACAATTTGGTACCTCTATGTTTTAAATAAATGGACTTTACTTTCATCAATTTTCAGCTGAAAGAGAAAACGAGCTAGAAAATGCTTCACGAGTTGGACAGAAGTTTGAGGCCACCTGTCAAGATCTGATGTCCTGGATCGAGTCTGCTCGGGACAAGATGGAAAACGAGGAACCAGTTTCTGGTCAACAAGAAGTTTTCAAACAACAAATTTTCAATCAACAGGTTTGTTATTGCGTGCATTATCAATTCATCATGTTTCATAAAAATCTTTATATCTTCAAGAAAATGAAAAATGGGTCTGCTAAATGGAACTTCATATTTTGACCAGTAGTTTTTTCCCTTATTGTAAATACATAACCTTTTCTTCGATGGTGAATATGTATAATCAAGGCAGTTGAGCTATGTCTACATACCACACCGCAACTATGCTTCATTCCCCAACAAATGAAATGCTCTTGTTAACTGAGCTAAACACCAATTCATTTTCTTTGTTCCGATCCTCTTGAGAGAAAAAAAGGGGATGCTGGTAATCACTTTTTTGCTTTTGAAACCAAATACGTAATGTCTTTTTCTTTTGCAGTTAATCCAACAAGACTTGTCTGTCCGTGAACCTGACATAAAGGAAGTCTTAGACATGGCTCAGAAACTTAGATCTGCTCACGGGAGTGGAATGGTCGACACTGACTTCAACAACCAGATAGAAGTAATTCAGTCAGAGTGGGAGGGGCTTAGGCAGACGGCTGCTAAGCGTCAAGATCAACTGAATGCCACAGCCAGGCACGCCCAGAGGTTTTATGATAACGTAGATACTATGGAGTTATGGCTGAAGATGAACGAGGATAAGTTAGAGGATATGGGTACACCTGTGCTAACGAAGGAGAGCATCGCTAAACAACTTAAAGAAGCTCAGGTAAGCTAGGAGAAGAAAGTATTGAGTGTTATTATGGGGAAGAAATTTTTTTCAGATTAAATTTAGAACTTTAAAGACTTTCTGAAAATAACTGATGGCTTTCTTGAAATTTCACTGTACTTTTGAATTTTTTAAAACTTTATACCTTTTAACTTCTAATATGATACTCATTTTCTTTTGAATGCTAGTTTTCTGATAGCTGTAGTGGCAAATTTATCACTTCCATTTTGCTGAAAATTTTGCGAGCTAGAAAGTTGAACCAATTAATTCTTACTACCATATGGAAAGCTTTAAATAGCTGAAAATGCAGACCACATTAATTAATCAAATATATAGGTTTTAGCTGTCAAAACTTACTGAAATAGTCTTCATAAATTTATCTCGGTGGAAACAAAACAAAAAGAGAAAATAAAAAATAAAATAAAACTGAAAAACTACATACTGAAAACTTAAAAAAATAAAATAAAAGCACATGCAACAAAACCAATCCAATGATGACCTGTGGTATATTAACTCTTGTTTCTGTTGCAGTTGCTGCAGGGTGAGATACTGAAGAAGACTCATGACCACGAGAGGTTGAACCGGGATGCAGAGGCTCTGTTAGACACAGTCCACACAGGCAAGGAGGATGTCATCCGTAAACTAGCAGAAGTCAACAATAGATGGGATGGGCTGTATTCAGGTGAGGAAAAGTCCAGGTCGACTTAAAACCTGCAATCTGTCTTTATTGGCAACATGTGAAACCTGATATTTGGAGAATAAAGTCTAAAAACATATAAATCAGACGAATACAATCTATTTAAGAAAAATATTTGAGGATCAACCTTTTTGAGTTTACAGGGCCTAGTAGTCCTAAATATTTGATGCGGGTAGGTGTGCTGGAGCTTCCTCTGCCCTGGTGCTATCTCAGCTAAGACCCATGAGAAGCCTGTTTGTTCGTAATGTCTTGTTTTTATCGTCCTGCAAATGTCCTCGGTTGTTTGTTGTCTTGGTTATTCTCATTGTAGTTAAGGTTGGTTTCCTTCACCTATTGGGCTGTCATGCCATCATAACGGTGAAATAACTTATGCCCCATGTTAAACACATTCAAACAAATTATAAATGCGTGTCGTAAGTGTGTGAACAATTTCCTATGATTTGTATCTTGAAAATATAATTCAGAAACTCTTTATATATAGTATATTTATGTATACAATTCTTTTTTTAATTTTTCAAATGTTTTCTTATTGTGATGTTGAAAAATGTGTATACTTGTTGTTTTGCCTCAGGTGTTGCTGACAAGGTGGAGTCCCTAGAAGACATGTCACAGAGGCTGGCAGAGTTTCAGGATGGGTTCGGTGACGTCAACTCTGCTTTACAGAAATTTGAAGACAGGCTAGACACCCATAAACATCTTGGGGCTGCTGCCAGAGATCCTAAATATACAGATAAAATCAAGGTAGGCTTCAAACTGTGTTTCTGTTTTATGCAATAGAAGATAAATTATTGCTTAAAAAAATAGATAATATATAATATAGGCAATAGATAAATAAAATGTCTTTGTTATTGTCTAAAATCTCTAAATTGATTCCAAAATATTCAAAATTTATGATTTTCCAAGAGAAAAGTTTTGTAAAATGTATGGTTTACAGAAATTGACACATTTTAATCCCTCAAGGGCAAACTTATCTAACAGATCTGAGATGGGCACTAATCAATTTAGTAAGATATAATGGCAATTTGGTTGACAGAACTGTGCCAATTTGGAGAAAAGAATTGTTTGTGTGTGATACTTGCTAGATGAAAACATTAAATCTGAGATCACTGATTGAAGTTATTCTGCATAACGATAAAATTGTAGTGTAGCTGGGGAGTTATACAATACCTACATTCAGGTTTACTAAAATATTTCTCGTTATTGATTGATTGGTGTTTAACACCATGCTTGGTTGGTGTTTAACGCCGTCCATCAGTTGTATGACGGCGACATATCGACAGAAAGCTGTGACAGAAACCAAATAATGGAACTCTTTTGGAAAGATGTTCTCCAGTGCTAGCAATGAAAGCACTAATGTAATCTTGAAACATACTGTCCTTGGCCAGAGTGTGTCCCCTGCATTTAAACCTTGTTCATTGTTGTTTTTCATAACACTCACAGGGTCTTGAAGAAGAAGTGCTGTCCATGAATCCACAATTAGACTATGTTGAGGCTCTTGCTGAAGGGTTCACCCTCATGGCCAATGATGACGTGGATACTAGTGCTGTGTTAGACCAAGTGGAACTAGCCCGTAGAAAACAACAACAACTTCAGGCTGAGCTGAGTGACCTGGCTTCAGGAATGGAAGCTGGTTCTCAGTTAGCTTCTCAGTTCCAGGTAAAAAAAAACACACTCAAAGTAACTGGTATGATGACCTGAACTGGTCAAAGAAAGTTACTAGCTGGTCTAATGGTAACATTGTCGTGATTCTTATACAGACCGGATGTGGGAGGGAGCCTCTGTCACGTCCTATGACCTGGTGCTCTCTCTAAATATACTGAGGTGTCTTCAGGGGTGCCAGTGTCATTTAGGATGGTTTCTTTCACCCATTGAGCTAGCACATATGCGTGAAATACATGTAACTACGTATGGCGTAAATTCCTAATTAAACTGGCACTTCATATACAGAAGATAAGTTCATGTAAATGAAGTCAATAGAGGAATCGGGGTATTTTGCCTATTTGGTCTGCATTCTATTCAAATTTATGCAGCATGCATCTTTTATCCCCTTTTGGGGAAGAAAATGGTTTTCTTTCTTAATACCTTGTTGAGAAAGCTTTGTTGGTTAATTCATGTAGGAAAAATTGTTATTTCTGGATCTCTGATATCATAATTTACAAAGTTTTAAAACCTACTTTATTATGTTCTGGTTATAGGATAACCTTGGTGACCTGTCTCGTGACCTTGCTGACCTTGACAATGACTTATCCAGGAAGAGTCCCATTGGACGAGATGTGGACACTTTGGAAGCCCAACTGGAAGACATGAAGGTTTGTTTTATCCAAAAGTATTAATTTTCTGCTGGATTATTTCTTTGTGTGGACTTTCTGACACAACTGAGTTTAGTATTTTCTAATAACATCACTTAATTTGCAAATTGCAAAAAAAATATATCTAAGAAGGATTAATGGTTTTTAATAGAAAGATATAAAACCATCGTCAGAAGTTTATTTGTGTGCTGCTTTACAACCTCTGCCAACATCACATTGATTAATATGTTTCAATGGTCTTTGGGTCTGGTGGATGGTTGGTCGGAGCTTCCTGATCTTTGGTGCTCCCTGAGCTAAGTAGCATCAGGAAGCTGATTAAGCTGTGGTTCCCTGTGTGTTACCAATGTTGTTTAGGGTGGATTCCTTCATTAGTGAACTGGCATGCTGTCATATGATTGAAATACCCTTAAGTACAACTTAAAATCCCAATCAGGCTACAGGCAAATCTTTGGCTCTGTGAGTTATATATGGGTCTGCTGTACCCTATTAACTTTAGTTTAACTTTATTATTTCTTATGTTTTAACCGGTTTCTATGTTTCAGTTTTTCCTACCTCACTTGGGTGACAAAGAAACCAGCCTTAGAGAGATAGAGAGACAGGCTGAGCATTTGATAGAGGCTGGCTTTGCTTCTAATCCCCAGGCTCTCCGCAACCAGGTTTGTAGATATTAATCATGTTTATGACTGTGTTGTATTAAACGGTCTTTCACTTTTGAGAATATTAAACTTCCAGGAAGTAAATTTTCAGATTTTTTTTTTGCATGCAGTTATTGAGATGAGGTTTGAAAGTGTGTTTAGTACTTGCATGCAAACAATTGTCACAGTGTGCAACAAAAAAACAGGGATTTCTCAACTTCTGACTGATTTTCTAATTAACAATGCAATTATCATGAAAATAAAAATAAAATATAAGAATAAAGTGTATGGTAAAATTCATTAAAAAATATTTACTTTGTTCATTATTGGCTATCTCTTTGCTTAAGTTATACTTTTTGATTTTAGGTTGGTGCCTTACGTAAGCAGTTAGATAATATTGCAAGTCGTGCTAATGATAGAGTGAAGGAGTTAGAGGCTACCTTAAACCAAGTAGAGGATCTGAATGAAGGACTGAGGCAGACGGTGAAGGGTCTGGACGGAGCTCTCTCCGAGATTGATTATCTACCACCGGTAGGAGGAGATGTGAACACCATCAAACAACAACAAGATGATCTTAAGGTAAACACATGCGCTTAACTTCAATGTTATACTTGTAAATTATTAATTAGTGCCTTTATAAACATTAATCTCAATACAATTTCACCTTCACCTTCATCTCATTCAGCTTAGATATTAAAATGAGAATATGTTAAAAATAAAAAAAAAACGCTTGAAGATGGAAAGAAGGAAAAGAAAACTGATTACAACATTTCTTTATTAAAATGCTAAAAAAAGTGTATTCCTCACCTTCAAAACAGCTTAAGGATTCCATTCAGATTTACTCTCATTGGATATTTTCTTTCAGCATCTCATCAAAGGGAAGGTTGAGCCTCTTCACAGAGAAGTGGATTCTGGGATTTCTCAGGGTAGACAACTCTTACAGTCAGCTGCCCCTGGTACATCTACCAACACACTTGAGTCTGACCTAGAGATTGTTAGTGACAAGTTCTCTGATCTGAATGAAAAGGTACATGATATACAAATGTATACATCTGATGTTATGCCAGTTTTTTAACCTTCAAAAATGGCTGGGGGTAAAGTGTTTACTATGTAATTAAAAGATTGTGGATGGCTGCGCTGTGTTTGATGTCTTCTGCCCTCCGGATAAGTCCAGTACTTTTCCAGATTATATGCATGCCGTCATACTTACAGGATCTTTCCAAAAGAGCAATACTGATGAATACAGTCATAGAAGTGAAATACCCTTGATCATGGTGTTAAACACCAATCAATCCATCAATTGTTGTACACATATACAACAGAATACATGATCTGTCTTGCAATTCATTTGAGACTTGAACAATGTTTTGTCAAATGCAGAATAAAAAAATCTGTTTACACAATTCTTTAAACACCTAAATTAAAAGAATTGTGTGATTTGTGTAATTTACTTAACCAGGTGGCAGACAGAGAAAGGCGACTGGACTCTGCACTGTTGCAGTCCGGGAAGTTTAACGATGCTCTAGCGTCACTTCTTGATTGGCTAACAGAGACGGAGGAAATGGTGGCCAATCAGAAACCCGTATCTCCAGATTATATGGTTGTTAAGGCTCAACTACAAGAACAAAAGGTATGTGTTGAAATTTCGTTTATTTATTTTAAATTATTAAAGAATTATCAGCAAAAACATTTTGCAATTTATATGTCATGAAAGCAGTGTTGTATTATTAGTTTGAGAACCAAATTTTTGGGGTAATATTTATTAAGTTTTATTTATATAATGTAATAGTTTTCTATGATTTGCAGCATTATTTAATGTCCATCAGTGCCTTATTAAGCAACATGCTTAAAACAAATTCTCTGCCATACAGTTATACAGGTGGTTGGTTGATACCTCCTGTGACCTGGTGCTCTTCGAGCAAAGGGGCTCCAGGGAGCTGATTTGTTGTAGTGTCCTGTCCATAAGCAGTTTTCATGTAGGCCTTTTCAATTTTTAGTTCTGAAAAAGATGGGTTGTGAATACAAATAGTTGCATAATTCAAAATTTTATTGTATAAAACAGATAATAATACCATGGGGTAAATGTTGTTTTCATAAACAGCAGGATCTGGATCAGTAACGAAATCATTGTAAGCATTTTGTTTTAATGAAATGAGCTACCAGTTATGTATTTGTATCATTTGTTTATCCATCCACAGTTCCTACAGAAGATGCTAGAAGATCGTGAATCTAGTGTGAAATCTTTAAATGAGTCCGGGAAACAGTTGATAAAGTCTCTTGATCCAGCAGAAAAGAAAGCTCACGAAAAACAACTGGTTGATTTCTTGCTTCGATGGAACACTCTTGGCCAAAACGCAGAGAAACGCAAAACGACCCTGGGCAATGTAATGGCGATTGCACAAGTGTTCCAGGCAAACCACGAGCCACTAGTTGAATGGCTAGATAGTGGCGAGAAGAAATTATCATCATTGGCCAATACCATGCCAACTAATGCTACTGACCTGAGCAAGCGTAGAGATGTCATTAAGGTAAGATTGTTTAAAATGTACAAACAGAGTTACTTAATCAAGAACGTTGTTCTTTAAGAAGGTAAAGTATAGTGGAGAGACACAACATGAATTGCCCTCTGGCTAAGGGCAGTATGTTTCCAGATTTCCAGATTATATTCATGCTGTCATACTTAGCACTAAAGGAACATTATCTTTCCAACAGCAAACACATTAAAGTGACCTACTCATTTAATAGTTGTGTTCAGAGTCCCTGTCTACTGTTAGAATACAGTGCCATCCTGTAAGTGAAATACCCTTGAGCACTGCGTTAAACACCAATCAATTAATCAATCAATCACAACTCCAATCGTTCTCACAGTAGCCAAATTGAGAGGACAAGTGTGTTTGACAGTTTGAAAATGGAGGGGATCAAATTTATTTTAAATGCTTATTGAATTTATTTCACAAAATCATATTTACAAGGATGATTGGATTATTGAAAACTTTATTGTAACACTTGCTTACTGTTTTTTTTTTTGGTCTCCAGGAAGTACTCGTTGGTCTCCGTAAACAGAAAGCTCCGCTAGATCTGATCAACTCCAAAGCTCAACAACTCAATCAGTATTGTAAAGGTAAATCTACTGATAATCCTAGCTCTATCTTTCTTGAAACTGTTTTTGATTAAACTATAAATTACTCAAAGAAATATAGTACTTGTGTGAAACAGCTCAGTTAAAATTAGTTTGAATTAAAAGCGGAGAATACCTTTTGAAAGATAGGTTCCCGAATTCTCTGATTCAGTTTTGTTTACCGCCTTGGCAGATTTCTGAAACTTTGAATTTCAAATTTTTTAAATTATGTCCCTTCAATTTCCTTTGGTAATATTTATTCATATATATTTTTATTTTTCAGGAGACGACGGCCAAGCCTTACAGAATAAGGTAGATGTGACTAACAAACGCTACTCAGACCTACAAGACAAGGTGGAGAAACTGCTAGAGCAAACAGAACAGGCTCTGCCATTGGCTCAGAGATACAACGAGGCCCATGGCAAGTTCTTGGATTGGTTGGATGTTGTTGAACCAGAATTACGAGGAAAAGACATCGCTGGGCTGGATGCTGAAGATGCAGTTGATGTAAGATTTGTTTTCTTTGTTTTATCAGAATAAACACAACCAAATATATGTGGAAGCCAGATTGATTGATTAACGCACTGCCCTCTAGGCATTGATACAATTACTTGTGATTACAATTTGTTACACAGTAATGTGTACATGTATGTATAAATAAAAACAAAATTTGAACTGAACTTTCAACTTTTAAAACAATTTATCAACCCAGCTGTGAAACTAATATTAAGGATGCATCGCTGATTGTGCCATCAATTAATTTTCTGCATTTTATTTCTTTTACTTCTGGAATAAGTTTAAAATATGAAGTTAATGACCGTCCGAAACTTTATATTATCCCTAAATTCAAAATGAAAATGTTGGGTGGGAGCCTTCTTTGCACTGATGCCCTCTGAGATTATGGGCATCGAGAAGCAGATGTGTTGTGTTGCCCTGTGTTTCATCCTGTTAATATATTCTGTGTTTGCCAGCGTTGTTTAGCGTGGTTTCCTCCACTGTTTGAGCTGGCACATCGTCATTTGAGTGAGATAACCTTGTGTACGGCATAAAACCTTAAACAAACAAACAAACAAAAAATTTAACAAATTATGTGACATTAAAATAAAGTAATCAGCATAATATAGCTTTCTGGATGTTCTCTTCTACAGAAACTGATAAGTCAGATGGAGGACATAAAGCCGTGGCTGGACGTGATAAACAAACAGGGTGTGGAGCTATCTGATTTGTTAGGAGGGGAAGCTGGCCTTAGAGTAGAGGATTACATTGAGAAAGACAACAAACGATTCAAGACAGTTTGTGAGGCAGTGCAGAAAAAATCAGACAGACTTCAACTTACAAGATCCCGCTCTATGGAGGTATTGACATTTTAATAATCAATTTCCAGAAAATTTATGCAAATAGTTAATCAGAAAAGGTTAAGGATACATTCACTCTTGAATACACTGTAAATCTTTCTCATTGAAATGGTGTCAAGGGATACATTATGTATTCCAACATTAGGTTAGCCTGGAAACATCTGCCCCAACGGCAAATACTCTCTAAACTGCTGATTGCAGGAAAAGTTTCATATTCAATGTAAGATCTCTGAACAATTATTCACATTCAGGTATTATGCAAGTGTGCTAAATTTAGGTGCTGTTGTCTTTTTGTACTGAGTGTTGTGATTCTTATTCTTTTTCTTATTGCCTTTTACAATAAGAAATCTAGCAATCTTGCTTTAAATTGTTGTTATTGAAAGAAATTAGATGGATCCTTAAGACTTAAATTGTGTAAAAAAAATTGGCATAGTAGTAAATCAGTAATTGTTAAAAAAAAAGTCCAAATTATTCTATACCTTGAAGATATCTGGGTATGAATGATTGTAATTTGAATAGTAGTCTTTCCTGACACTTGTCTTGTGTTGTGTTTTAGGTGTTGGGAGAACTGGAGGACTTACTGGAATGGTTTGCTGATGCTGAGAACCAGCTTACTGTAGCTGATCCAATCAGCTCAAACCCTAGTAAACTACAACAACAACTCGCTCAACAAAAGGTACCTTTTCTATACATTATTAAATAGACTTACTATGAAAAACTGCTCAGGAAGATTTATTTATTATATAATGCAAGACCGGCAGTATAGTAGTGAAAAAATCTTAACAGGCCAGGAT
>JAVFBZ010093879.1:0-19330 GCA_032466195.1 Katharina tunicata | reverse complement strand
CCCCCCCCCCCCCCCCCCCCCCCCCCCCCCCCCCCCCCCCCCCCCCCCCCCCCCCCCCCCCCCCCCCCCAATACATTTACACAACAAACCCATTTTGCTTCAATATATTTGGGACACGTTTGTTAAAGTTGTCAATGCAAGGCTTAAATTGTGTCCGATGGTTGTCAAAATATTGAACACATCTGTGGCCTGATGGGAGGTTGGCCTGGTGGGAGTTGTTGGGAGGTCTTATATAAATGTCGACCAACTTTGCCAATCAGTTTGGATGTTTTATAGACCGCAGACATTAAACAAGTTTGTAAATGAAAGGCCAGAAATTTTTGCACGTACCATATACAATTGTTCTTTGTCATGTAGCCCTCGGAGTGATCTAGACAGCCAACGTTGACTGCTGGCAGTTTTTCGGTGCCTGACTCTAAGGCCTGTGCCTTCGATTCTTGAAAGGTTCTCAGTCCGCAAAACAACCTGTTCAGTGTTATCCCAAGACAACAATGGATACTATTAATCTACCGTGTAAGAGTTATGAAAATAATGTTTGAATATAAATAAAAAATGTTACCAACATAATAATCAAAATGAAGGTCTTGTAATGCTGTAGATGGCTCCCATTTTTGTGACGAGGCAAAATTGCAATGTCAATGATGCGATTTTTAAAAAACTGTTTAGTCAATTATCCATTGTGTTCAGAGATGGTTTTACAAAAACGCAGTCTTCATACTACTTTGTGTCTCTCCTGGCCATAAATACAGAGATAAATGTGTGTGTTTGTACAGGTAAACTGCAGGGGAATTTGACATCAAATAACATAGTGTATGAAATGATGTTTGATAAGATAGTTAATGATGAGATGCCCCACTATTTTTCCTTGATGGCCGGAGGGACAGCCGCAGCACCAACTTTAATGTTAAAGGTAGGTCCGTTGTGACAGAAGTATCTCTCCAATATGTACAATATTTAACAGTTCTTGATATTTATAGGACGTCCTATAAATATATAAAAAAAAGTACTAATTCTCAAAGGAGAGATGCTTATGTCACTAGAACGCCCCTGAAAAAAGGTCTTTATTTTTACAAGTTTTGCCAATTCTTTAAAAGTAAAATTAAAGAGGAAGTAAACCAAAGCCATAGCCAAATTACTAATCCAACTATAAAGTTTTTAACAAAACTGCTATTACAGTTTTCGTAGCATTCCTCGTCTTTCAGTGAAAGCCACTAATACTGAAGATTAAGAACCACTAAAAAATCCCTCTACTATTTATGTATTAAATTTGCAAAGTTCACCCTTCGAAAAAGTGTATGAAAAAAAATTATTGAGCATATTGTGATACCTTGAAAGAAAGAGGGGCAGTTGGGCTCTCAAAATTGTAGAAAATAAATATAGCTTGTCCACCTTGATTTTGAGCTACAGCACTTTCGAACCGTGTTGAGTCTAAAATCACCATGGAAACACTGGAACGGGCTGAATTTTAAAATTATTAAAAATCCATATTTATTTTTAGCTACAAATGAACTATTGTCATATTTCACAAGGTATTATATAACAAATAAAAATTATCAGCAATCTACAAACCTCTCAACTCTCAGGTCTCAATAACAGCCAATCTCCTCTCTACCGACACTCTTCTGCTGAATGTTTTAAAGCTGCACAAATCCTAATGGTGGTTCATTACCTGAACTGCTGTAAATAAAATATATGGTGGACTCTTTTTGCCATGCTTTATTTATGCATTTCTTTCAGATAAAAATAACCCAAATTACTCAAAATTTAACATTAGCAAACAAAACCTGTACAAAATATACATAATGACGTTATATGTCTGATCCACAACACTTAAATATACATTTCCTTCAGTGACATTGTCACTACAACAAATATAGCATGAAAAGTCCACCATACAGTTTACTTACAGTAGTTCAGGCTATGTGTCTTACAGAGGAAAACGGAAACAGCAGTTTCAGTAATAACTTGATGTTTTCTATACGTTGACTTCGTTTGTTTGTTTTTTTTTTTTCGTTTCCCTCCCCTTCAAAGTTTAAAAAATCAAAAATTAGGTAAATTAAGGGGATGTAAGGATTATTTCTAGCACTCTTTTGGGTTTTATTTTTTATTTTCCGTTTCATTTGAATGATTTTTTTCAGCCATACTGGATATAGTTCAAACCATGGAGTTAAAAAAAGTTGTGAACATCATCTCATTTAAAAACACACTTTCTTCCTGCTTATTGTTTTATCCAGCTTGACAAAATGGAACAGACAGCTGGAGATTTTGGTCAACCATTTAATACGAAGACAGTTTCTCACAGCCTTACCTTGGGAGAAACAGGTAATTATGATTAATTTTAAAGCATGATATCGTGTCAAAAGGCTCGACACTATCGTGCTCACTGGTAAACAGCTGGTATGCGACTAATAAATAATAAATTAATTGGGATTATCTATTGTTAAATGCTGTAGATGTTGTGCTTTGGAAGGAGTTGGGAATAGACTGTGGAGAATTGTTTGATAAATTAAATAATCTAATGTATCCTTTCAGCTTTTTTTCATTTTATAACAATCATGATTTTTTTCCAGATTATTTTCTTCAATTTTATAAAGTTTTCAATATCTTATTTGGATCATATTTTATCCATGATTTTTTACGTCATCTTCATAACAGATTTTTGGTGGCAAAATGACTGCTCAGGGATTCATCTCACCTCCATCAAATTCCTGCTGTTTTTACTCTTTTGTGGGGTTGTTTCCCTTATTACTAAAGAAATCTAAAAAATTGTTGTATGAAGCCAAGAAGCGAAGTCTTTGTCTTAATTGGAAAACTACTTCTGTGTTATCTCTTTTTGTGAATCTCTCTTTATGTTTTTAGCTTTATTACACACGTACAAACCTGGGCTATTTACTGTGTAGATGGGTTAAATTTCTAAATAATAGCTTTGTACTTTAAAGCTATTATCATTTTACGAACAATGTTTTAACGTGTTATACACATTAATTTCAAACTACTTTAATCCAAATTTGGGCTTTGAAAATTAATTGTCCTGATTGTTTTCTTGCTCAGTTGCCAGTGGGGAGACGTCATTCGAAGGTTGTGTATTTCTTGTAAAAATAGGCAACAAATTCCTTAACAGCGACATTACAACGATTGGAACTAAAACAGGTAGGTCTTATCGTATGTAACTAAATGTTTAAAAGTTATGTGCCATATGCAAACAAAAAAGTAAACAGTTAGAGGCCATGGTCAGATGGCACAGACTGGCTTGATCACATGCTGTCATTTGTGCGCCTCAATGCCTGCAGTAAAGAGGTCTTTGCCTCACAACTATGACCTCAATGTCAATTTTAAACCCCTAAATATTGACCACTTCCCTGTACCCGATTTGGGATCAAGTCCATTTGTAAACCTTATGAATATATATTGGAAGTTTTTGAGTGGCTGAGGAAATTGCGGGGCGGTTTTTGTCAGTGGCTGGTCACCGTCTGCCTGTACAGCCATCATATTTTGCTATGAAACCTACCTGTAAAATCTCTTAATGTACTATTATGAAATTTGGTATTGGTAACATGGATGTAGTTAACTGGTGCTACTTATTATATGCTATATGCATGTCATCAAGATGTGAACTATTTTATTTTGCTATCTGGGAATTGACGGTGATGTAATGTAGTGTGGTGTCTTCTGTGCCAGCATCATAATGTGTGGTCGCCTTCACTGAATGGATTGACACGCCATCATATGAGTGAAATAACTTAATTAGAGTAAGGCATTGTCACAGCTACCCCCGGCCAGCACAAGCTATGAGCAGATGGACAAGCAATTAATTATGATATAGGTAAATGCGGAAAGGGAGAGAAGTCATCCGACCCATATATGGTCATTATAAATTAGGTCAAGGAGGCTATTTTTACATACTTCCGCCAAGCGTGCGCAAATATGACAACAATTGAACCTGAAAATATATACTTAATATTCACTAAGCATTTCCAGCGGAGGATGTGGTGTAGTGTTAAAGTGCAGGACAGCGGATCATGAGGTCGTGTGTTCAATTCCGTGCTCGTCTTTTTTTTTTTCGGTTTATTTTTTTTTTTTAATTATGTCGGGGATCGGACTTAGGGTTAGTAACTTTTTAGTGACAGTATTTTTCTAGTTTTAGTTATATTTTATTCATCTTTTACACTCAAATATGTGAGATTTAAATCTGCCGTAACAATAGCCACAGCATTCGTATTCTCGCGAGAGTTTCTATAGTTCACGTCACGTGCTAAGACATCTCGACGAAGGATGTAGGATAGCTTCTATTTTAGAATGTAGCCACAGTAGAAATAATGCACACATCTCTTATATATTAACCAATCAGCAGTTTTCTGCTCTGACCCAGTTGTGACGTAGTATTTATGACCATATATGGGCCGGATGACTTCTCTCCCTATCCGCATGTGATATGGGTTTGTCGCAGTACTCTGTCAACGCGATTTTACCTATGATGATAATGTTTACGACATGTGATAAGTGATGTATGCAAGGAATGTTAAAGTTCATATATAATCGCCACAACCAGTGGCCTAATGGCAAGCTTGACTTTGGGCACCAAGAGATAGCACACAATAAGCCACGGCTGAAGGAAATTCAGCCTTATATACAGCTAACTATAAACCAAAGCAGATATTTACAGAATACTCTTACACGAAGCCCAAAGGTAAAGTCAGGCATAGTTAACAACAACCAAGATCACAAATATCCGTGCAGTTTAACACGAATGCTAAGGTTAGTTCTTATCATTAGAAAGTTGATGTTTTCTTACATCAGGAAGTCAAATTACTATATACAAAACTCTACCCTAATGATATCCTTATATCGCTAGGTCATGCACAGATGCACTACTGAAACTCACATAGTTACTAAAGTAACCTTTGTGACATCATGAAACCTCAATCAAACAAACAAAGATCAAATATTTGCTGCAATAAAAATCCGATTTTGTTCATGCACAAATAAGTAAATCGTATTTTGTTCTTCAAATAGTTATTGTTATAAATATTGTTATATAAAAAAAAGTTGATTTTGTTTTATTTCTCAAATATTTCTTGTAAAAATTGTTATGTAAAAACCCAGAAAAAGTGTTGGTATAGATAGCGTGGCTGACAAACTAGTATGCTATGTTTTAATAAATAGTAGCCTTTGATTTTTGTATGGGCCAGGAACCGAACACACACACGATATCACTCTAAGCTGTGATGCACATGACACTTTGTCTTTCTGCCTAGATCAAAGTCATATACAACCTCTTTACCACCATTAGACACCATCAAAACTTGTGCAATTGTCTAAATAACTATAAGTTTGTGCCGATCCAATTATTACCGACACAGCCCTAGTATTTTATGACAAGTTTCGCCACCCCAACCCCCTCCTTCCAAGAACAATAACAACAACAATATCAGCGGCAATAAGAGCCCAGTTTGAGGTCCAAATATAAGTAATCCTGATGTGTGTGACTTCCATTCTACAGTGTTTGATGCAATAATCTTATAATTTCAGGGCAGGTAGAAGCCGGGGACTGTGCTCCGTCCGATATTCCTGAATATCTCATCGCTCGAAGAAAAGGTCTGGACAAACTAGCTCAAGATTCCATGATTGTTTCAAATGGTAAGAATAGAACATTCAATCAGACCGTTTCAGTTTAACTGACAATGGCTATTTACAAATAATTACTCAAATTCCATGTCAACACCTACATTCTTTAGTTTATTTCTGAAATCTTAACGTAGGCCTACTCAAAACGTTTTTGTTTGAACTAAGATTAAAGCTAAGATTCCATACAGGGCATTGCCACATCTGGTTCATGTACATGTTATGCAACAAAAAATCCAAATATTAAATATAAGTTTGCAAGATTCTAATTGTCCGGCTGCTGAAGCATTTTATCACGAGGCATTTTAACACACAATCGACCAGCACCCTGTCCCATGAGTGAAATAGACTTTAGTAAAGCGAAAACCTGTTATACTTGGTATATATTTTTAGCTGTTTTTAGGTTAATGATCAATCTTGTACTTTGAATTGTTTTTATTTTTATTTTTTCTTTAATTTGTTGTTGAAATGTCTGTGATTGTCGTAGCCTATAAATGGTGTCAGTTCCCATGAGTTATCTTTTCAAAATAAATTAATATCAGAATTTCAATTGATGACTTTTCTGGCAAGAAAGAAACAATTTTATTTACTGTTATATAGGAAACTAATGGCTGACCCTTTGTCAAGGATAATCTAGCAGTTCTTTGACTACATATATAATATTTAAAACAAGGAAGACACACAGACGTCATTTGAGTGAAATGACTTTTGGTATAGTTCTATATACATTAAACAAATAGCAAAAGTGAACTATTGTCGAGGGATTCTTTAAAAGGATTAGTGAAGGGAAACAAAATTAGAAAATTAATGTGTTTTAACTAGGTCATTGAACATGTTTTTTGTTTTAAACGGTTTGTATATTTTTTAATATATATAATAATTCCACGTACATTATTTCCATAGATGTGATTGATTTGTTTTAAGGTAGACAGATGCACGTTATGTTTGTTTTTGTTTTTTGTTTGTTTTAGACACCAAGGCATAGCTTTTGTTACATGATAAAGTTCTTTCCCTTTTTTCATTTATTTTTACAGCCCGCAAACCACCGAGGGTTGAATTCTTGCGGGTCTTACCTCCTAGTGGAGCCCGTTATGATCAGGTGATGGACAGCTGGGTTGTCCCCCTTGTTCAGCCAGTTACACTTCATTGTGAAGTAGATGGAGTCCCAATGCCCAGGTAAGAAGTCTAGCAATTGGTTAAACCTTGCACAATTATCGTTATGGTTGTGTCATTAACCATGGCTGTGATATGTGTATGAGTAGGCCTTAAAATCTTACATTTTGTTCGCCAGAAGCTTATTTATGCAGGACCGCGCTGTGGCTCCGTGGTTGAGCGTTGGACTACGGGTCCCCACCACCCCCCACCCCCCCCCCCCACCCCCCTCCACTATTCCCGGAATAGGTTCAATCCCCCGTGTGAACCTTAGGTATATAAGGGAAGTTTTCGGGTGGACGCAGAGTTTGCGGGGTAATTTTTACGAGGTCCCTTCCCGGTTTTCCACCATACACCAGCAACGCAAATTAATAATGATTAATAATGTGTCATCATATAAGTGAAATTTTCTTGAGTATGGCGTTAAACACCATTCAAACAAACAAACCTATTTATGCACAATACGCAAATAAGAAAACATGAGGTAACTGAATGAATTTCATATGGCTTTAGATATATTTTAATTTAATTTAGGGGTACATTTTGTTCTGAGGTTAAAACAAATGAAAACGGTGGAATCTGTCTAAAATGTGGAATTGGACGTTTTATCCATGCAGTTCGTAAAAAGTTCAACTCAAAATGGCGATGATCACACCACATCCAAGGTGATATGCGCAGTAGATTAGGGGGACTTCAGAGTGAGAAGTCTATTGCAAAAAATCTTAAAATACATATGGCATTGTGGGAATGTACAAAAAGTACACATAAACTTCATTTACCCCAAAGCTGTGTTGAGTGCAATAGCATCATGAAGCCTAACTGTTGGAAAGGATGAAAATAACCTTAAGCTTTCGTGGGCTTCATTCAACTTCTTCGGGTGTGTTAAGTAGCACACCAGTCGTGACTCGGAAAGCTTCTTGTGCCGTGATTTCTCTCCAAGGGAGCTTAAGGGCGTCATGAAGACGACTTAATTGGGTACTATTTCGTGTCCTGTTCTTGTCCTATTTCATCTTTGTTTTTCCCAACGACGTCCTTCGCTCATTGGGCTGGTACGCCATCAGGTGAGTGAAATAACCTTTAGTACGACATAAATCCCCGCTGAAAGGAATGAAAATGTAAAAAACAAACAATTTATAAATGTAATTGTAATAAACTGTTTCGTGTTATATTTTTTCTTTATAGAATAATTTGGATGAAAAATAAACAAGCTTTGGAGACTGACTGCTATCACAGGTTAAATAACTCTACTTTGACGATCTTACCTTTGGTGGCGTCAGCGGGTGTGTACACTTGTGAAGCTATGAACCCCTGGGGTACCTCAGAGAGCAATGAAGCCTACAGTCTCATCTACCCATGTAAGAATCAGTATAACTTTACTAAAGATTTGTCACCATAAATTGCACAATGTTTTTTTTGCTGAAAGCTGACTTTCTTTTCTTGAGTATGCTTTATTAAATAAAATTAAAATATTTGATCAACTGAATTATTTTGAACCAAAGATTTGAGTAATTTGAAGTGATTTGGGGAATTATAAACCATTCACATATAAAAAAACGTCAAGCGTTGAAGCAAATTTACCTCATCAGTTTAAAGGTAATATTTTATCCTAGATTTCCTTACTTAAGACAAATTTCACTGAAACTACTTAAGAGTCACTCGTTTGTGATTTGTGTTTCAGCATTTCAAAGGGTTGAATCCCTATCTACCGAGACAATAAACCATGACGAGAGTAAATCATTAGACTTAGGGTGTGGGGATGTAACGAGTGTACCACCTGCCACTGTGATATGGGAGATAACAACGGGTACTGAACCCAGTGCCGTCACACAAGTGAAGTGGCCACAAGGCACATTAGTGGATCAAAGGATAATAGTCTCAGAGACTGGTAAATAAAAATACTAGTCCAGCTCAGCGTTAAGTTTATCTGTCACTTGGTGTTTAAAGTTATACTCAAGGGTATTTGACTATATATGATGCTGAAGATAAGTCAGAGAGTGTTTGGTGGAAAACCAAGGATAAACCTTGTAAAAAAACAGTCTGCTCTCTTGGGAGCCATCGACAGATTATAAAAGATTCATGGTTGGTAAGGTAGGAGCCTCCTGGTGCTCTCTGAGCTAAAAGGGCATCAGGAAGCCTGTTTGTTGTGGAGTCATGTTTTTCATCCTGTAAATGTACTGTTTTGGTGGTTTTCTTCATCAATTGGGCTGCCACGTCTTCCTATAAGTGATATAACCTTGAGTATGGCATAAATGCCCAATCAATCAATCAATATTTGGAACAATAAAATTTGAATAACTACATTCAAGCAACATGGCTGACTTTCATTGTTTTGTTAATCAAGTGGAAGAAGATACATATATTTGAAGGTCAACTATTGGACGCCGCCATAACTAAATGGCAGCAACAAATTATTAAGAGATAGGCGTTCTGTTCATAGCAAGCACCTGTCACTGCAGGCTAGACACTGTCGGCCATTCAGAAGATCCAAAGATTCAAGGCTTTCTCTGTTTATTGCCAACCGAAATGGTGAAGTTACTTCATGAGTATAGTTCTTTCACTTGAATTCATAAAATAAATTTTATTAAGCGGCCTCTAGAAACTGGGCACATAACAAAAACCTAACCTAGAGGGCATTATTAGGAAATTATGTCTCTGGGAAAGCAACCAGAAGCCCTGAAGGTGAAGCTGAGAATCCATCAAAATTATGTTTTTGTTCATAAAAGAACTCTGAAAAAGGTGGAAATTGAAATGTGAGCTTTTTATTTTGGTTCATATAGGTGAGCTTACATTTCGTTTTGTCACTGCGGAGGATAATAAGACTAAGGACATTATCTTTGAGTGCTACAGAGTGAACCCCATATCTGGTTTGAGGACAAAAAGCAAAAGATACGAACTTAATGTCAAATTAGGTAATAACATCATCAAAAGAATATAAACAAATAAATGAAAACATTTTATTTTTACGTTCTGCTTGTAATTAAAAAAAGGTTCTACTCAATCCACATCCTCCCCCTTTTGTGACTAACTGAAGTATCTTGCCATTCTAAATATGATTAATTATATATAAGCACATGCTTGAGAACGATGTCAGTACAGACATTGAAACGTTGCGAGAAATAAATTGAGAAGTTGCAATCCATAAAGTCTTCTGTTATATTAGCATTTCATCTTCTAAATGCCACTCAAAGATGTTATGGACATAATAATACTTGATTTTATATTGCTTTTTAACTTAGGCTAAATGTATAATTAAAAAAATGGATATTGTTGATAATGTATCATTAAATACTCAAAGTGTTCATAATATAACGATTGTCTTTGAATTGAATAGATCCAAGCAATACGCGCATGCTGCCTTTATTCATTAAGATAACCCCTTCACCAGTGATCCTCCGGGAAGGTCAAGACACCACACTGCGCTGTATAGTACAGGACTAGTAAGTTAGTTTACTGCACTTACATGTATATGTCTGCTGTATGTGGCAGCATATTAGGACCTACTTAGTTGTTTTATAGGATTAGAATGGTGCCAAAAACATCCGTATCGGTGGTAGATTAAATGTTTGACTCGACTGCAGTCATTTCGGTACCAAAATGAGGAGGGGCAAGGGGGGTTCAATAAGTTCCATTCAACACTTGTCATTAGGCTATTGCTCTGATATTCATTTGTCAAGGTACCGTAACCATTTTGTTTGTTCTTTGGGTGTTTCCTGGAAATGATTCAGGAAATTATGTATAGTAAAGGACTGGTAAGTTATGTTTCTGCCATTACAAAGATGTGGGTCTTATCTGTGTGTAAGCAGTAGGTTAGGTGGGAGCCTCCTGTGCCCATGTGCTGTCAGAGCGAAGGGGCACCAGGAAACCGATTTGTTGTGGTGTCCTGTGGATGTATTGTGGCATGATCTGAATTGCCAGCATCGTTTACGGTGGTTTCCTTTACCGTTTGGCCTGGCTCGCCGTCATATAAATGAAATAACATTAAGTTCTGCGTAAATCCCCAGCCAATCAGAGTTCAGTTTGTGTAATGGGGTTGGCGCCTTCCGTTGCGGAATGTGTGCAATAAAAGAAGTACCTGATTTTTGGGGGGATCATGGCACTCAATACAGTGTAAATAAAACTAAATTGCCTGGGTGGTCCACCTCATTTTAATAAACCAATTAACTCCTGAAACAATAGGCGCCTATCATATAAGTCTCTTAACACCCAACTGTCTGATTTGATTTAAGCTCTAGGAATTGTTATCCGGTGCAGAACTTGTTAATGCATAATATTAAATTTTAATTCCTGTGACTTCCAGCTTCTAATATGCCTTAAACAAACCAAACTAAACTAACATATGTCTGTGTTATGTATTTCCAGTAAAGCCCCCCCGTTTGAAACTCCAATGTGGTATCACAATAATATGTTACTGGAGAATAATGGAGAGATGCTTCAGCTTCGTAACGTCACCTCTGGCCATGCTGGAATTTACACCTGCAAACTCAACTCTACTAAGGAAATCAAAAATATCACTGTTCAAGTTCAAAGTAAGATTCACTTCAGTCTGTCATCGGTCGGTTAATTCAGTTAATTATCGGGACGCAAGGTTAAAATCTATGTGTATTTGACTAATTGCTTACCGTATTTCTGCGACCATTCACATCCCCTGAGCGTCATCGGTTGAGTACATGCAGGTCGCATGAAATTGAACCACAAGCGAATTAGGGAAAGGAGGGAATCAAATTATAACTTATTATATATTTTTTTACTAATTAGCCCCTGTCACATAAGATTGACAAGTTAAACTGATTTAGAGCCTACTGTGGCTCGAGTCTCAAAATATAGGGGTTATACATATTTTCTGTTTAGCAGGAAGTGGAAGCATTTAACTCTTACTCACTTTATATTTTAAAATGAACAAATAAACTGATAATTAAAAATAGTTCATGTGGGGGTTAGCCGGTGGGAGCCTGCTGTGCCCTGGTGCTCTCTGGCATAAGGATTATTAGGAAGTAGATTGTTTGTTTTGTCCTGTAAATGTATCCTGGCATTTTCTGTGTTGGTTCAAGAGATTTCCTTTTCCCATTGGGGTGGTACACCGTCATATGAGTGAATTAACCTTAATTATGGCGTAAAACCACAATCAAACAAACAAATGATCTTAATATTAACTTTCTTTTTTCAGTGACACTGGCACACCATCGTGACTTTGAGTGTGGCTTTAAACATCAAGCCAACTAATCAAACCTGGTTAATTGTATCCACCACAACATGCTTAATATAAGATTTTAAAGAGGAATTTATCTTGTTCAAGAAAAAACAAACCAAAGTTTTATTTTATCTTTTAAGGTGTGCCACGATGGTCAAAACGACCTGAACTGGTGTTTAAATACAAAGGTTATGATGCTGTCTTTAGCTGCGAATTACAGGTAGAGAATTACACAACAACATGGTTCAGCAATGGACAGCCATTAACAGGTACTAAACCTTTTATTTAAATATCAACTTTTTTTACTAATCATCCTTTTAATGGGGTTAATAAATTAAACTTCGCTGCGGAGGTAGTGGGTGCATGGATTCTTCATGGTTTTCCACCAGACACCGGGGGTGCAATAGCCTCCTATAGTGAAAAATAAACATATTTTAAGAACTGAGCAAAACAGCAGGTGGTTGGCCAAAAGCTTCCTGTGCTCTGTGAGCTAAGGGGAAGAAAAAAGCTGATTTGTTGTGACGTCCTGTTTCGGTTCCTGTACTCGTCCTATGGTGTCTTTGTCTGTTGCCAGTTTTGTTTAAGGTGGTTTCCTTCACCTTTTGGACTATCATGCTGCCATATAAGTGAAATAACCTTAAGTACAGCGTAAAACCCCAATGAAACAAATAAAGGTAAAGCCAAACATCAGTTATGATTTATGAATCTTACCTTTTATATTTCAGCTAAAGATAGGTACACATTCAATGATGATAATACAACATTAACAATAAAAAATGCTTCAAAAGAGACAGACCTGCAAACAATAAGTTGTAGAGCCACTCAGAACGGAGTTACGTTGAAAGCCGAGGGATTCCTGAGTATTGTTGGTAAGTAGATATTCATGTGAACAAACCATGACACTTAAAACTTGTTAACATATTGTGCATTATATTCAGGCTGTCAAACAGTTTGTACTTAGTATTGGGGATACATTATCTTTCCAACAACAAAAACGTAAAAGTGACTACACGTTTTATGGTTGTGTTAAGAATGGCTGTCTACTGTTGCAATAGGGTGCATGCCGTCATATAAGTGAAATACCCTTGAGCACGGCGTCAAACACCAATCAATCAATCAATCATGTTAACTTATTGCAATAGCTTTTGAAATAATTATTTGATAAAGTCACAGCTGGAATTGCTAAAAACTATTTCTATGTTTATTTAATCTTTTAAGTTTTAAGCTTCTAAAATTGTACAGGCCATTTCAGTGGCTGCAGAGCCGAAGCATTTCTGGCTTGGGCCTTTATTCAATAGTTCCTCCCAGGGGACTGTGGCGTTCCTTTCACTCAAAAACACCTGTAACTGGGAATGTTATAAGTGCCTTGCACAAATAGGCATTGTTGCAGTCAGTTAAATTGTGCACATTTTTATGTTTTCAGATAGTTTAAAAATAACTACCAAACCAAAGGATATAACTTTGTCAATTGGAACTGATAGAGTAGTGGAGTTTCAAGTCGTTGTCATGGCCGATCCTGTACTTTCTGTAACATACACATGGCTGAAAGATGATGCACCACTTTCAAATTTAAAGCCAGGAAAAGGTGACTTAAGTGCAGTAATAACAACTGAGTCATCAAACAGCAGAGCATTACTACGAATTGATACATCAAAGCTCACAGACGCGGACAAGGATATGTTCAGGGGGAAATACTCTTGCCAAATTTCTGACTCTGTTGGCATGATGACAGTGCAGTCTTTCTTGTTTATCAAGATCGAAAGTGGTAAGTTAGAATCACAAAAATGTTTAAGTTGTCAACAAAACTATAAAACTTTTTTAGTGCATTAATCTACGTAATTTCCCTTTTTAAGAAAGATACTTTTCTTTTCCAATTAATAAAGATGTTTTCAAAAAATGATTTAACATACTATTATCAAACTGTTGTTAACTTTCTTCCTTCCAATAAGATTTCAAGACCAAGACAACGTCACACGATGGAGTTCAGTCACACCAGCCAAAACGGTCACATCATCCAACTCAGTCACACCATACAACTCAGTCACACCATACAACTCAGTCACACCATACAACTCAGGTACACAATCCCAGCCAGTCACTCCATAGAACTCAGTCACACGATGCAACTCACTCAGTCACACCATACAACCTAGTCACCCCATACAACCCAGTCACTCCATCCAACTCAGTCACTCCATATAACTTACTCTATCACACCCTAGAACTCAGTCACTCTATAGAACTCAGTCAGCCCATAGAACTTTATCACATCCTAGAACTCTTTCACACCCTAGAACTCCATAGGACTCTATCATACCCTAAAACTCAGTCACTCTATAGGACTCTATCACACCCTAGAACTCAGTCACTCCATAGGACTGAGTCAGCCCATATAACTTTATCACATCCTAGAACTCTTTCACACCCTAGATCTTTATCAAACCTTAGAACTATATCACACCTTAGAACTCTGTCACACCATCCCACTCAGTCACACCATCCGACTCAGTCACACCATCCCACTCAGTCACACCATACAACTCAGTCACACCATCCCACTCAGTCACACCATACAACTCAGTCACACCATCCCATTCAGTCACACCATCCCATTCAGTCACACCATTCCACTCAGTCACACCATCCCACTCGGTTACACCCTAGAACTCAGTCACTTCATCCAACTCAGTCACAACTTAGAATCGGTCAAACCATCCCACTCAGTTACAGCCAAGAACTCAGTCACTTCATCCAACTCAGTCACACGTTAGAATCAGTCACTCCATAGAACTCAGTCACCCCATAGAACTTTATCACAAACAAGAACTCTATCACACCCTAGAACTCAGTCACTCCATAGAACTCTATCACACCTTAGAACTCAGTCTCTCCTTATAACTCAGTCACTTCAAAGGACTCCGTTACTCCTTAGGACTCTATCACACCCTAGAACTCTATCGCACCCTAAATCTCTATCACACCCTAGAACGCTATCACACCCTAGATCTCTATCACACCCTAGATCTCTATCACACCCTAGAACTCTATCACACCCTAGAACTCTATCACACCCTAGATATCTATCACACCTTAGAACTCAGTCTTTCCATATGACTCTATCACATCCTAGAGCTCAGTCACTCTATCACACCCTAGAACTCAGTCATTGCATAGAACTCTATCACACCCTAGAAATCAGTCACTCTCTATAGAACTGAGTCACATACTCCATTGAACTCAATCTCATTGTAGAACTCAGTCACTCCATTAAACTCTATCACACACAAGAACTAAATCACAACATAGATCTCTTACACCATAGATCTGATTCTCACCAGAGAAGTCGGTCACACCATTAAACTGTCAAACCATTGAACTTTGTCACATCAAATAACTCTTAGAACCCAGTGGAGTCCATTTGTATACATAGTGAAATGGCAGAAACATACAACACAACACTCCCACGAAATTGTTATTATTATAAGCATTCCTGTAATTGCCAAGTCTGAATATTTGGTTATTAATGAAGTTTGTGGTTAACAAATAAAGTTTTTGGACTAATATACTCCTCTGTGCATTTTCATTTATTTGTATTTTGTCTCCTAATTGTAGATGATGGACTGTCTGCTGGTGCCATTATTGGAATCGTAATAGGGAGTGTTGTGGGCTTAACGATTATTGTTGGCGTTATAGGATACCTGTGTTACAACAGTCGTAAAGCCAATAGAAAATGTAAGTTACAAATTTATAACATCCCTAATGTGTTTGCTAGTTAAAATAGTCAAAATATTGGTTAAGAAATTGCATGTATTGAAATCTTCCACAAGCTCGACCCCTTTACCACTCAACAAACTCGACCCCTTTACCACTCAACAAACTCGACTTCTTTACCACTCAACAAACTCGACCCCTTTACCACTCAACAAACTCGAATTCTTTACCACTCAACAAACTCGACCCCTTTACCACTCAACAAACTCGACCCCTTTACCACTCAACAAACTCGACCCCTTTACCACTCAACAAACTCGACTTCTTTACCACACAACAAACTCGACCTCTTTACCACTCAACAAACTACATGTTACGAAAGGCTAAGAAGTGTATAAACACACAAACTTAAAATTATTCAGACTTGAAATTACCTAAAAATTTAAGTTTTTGTTCTGAATATACATTTATTCATTCAAGAAATGGATTAAAACTTCTACCCTTTAGGTAGCAATTGTTGAGGATATAGGGTTATTGTAGCTAAATGTTTGTTTGAAATAGACATGAGAGAAAGAAAGTCTAAGAATGGCATAATACCCAAATCAAACCAAAAATCAATCAAAAAGATTTTGGATGTCAAACTCGTTACTAAAGACTAGATCCAACGCCAGATTTATGACCTACATGTATAAAGTAAATTCCGAGAAACCCAGGCAAACGTCGGAGATCAAACCGCAGACTAAAAACTTTCCATATCAACTAAAGACTAATGACTTTAGAGAACACCAGATCTATACTTTTTGATCATTTATAGATTGCCTGGTGTAAATGCTTGTGTCTTTGGTATAATGTTTGCCTCCAAACATCGCTTACTTAGCATATAATAGACAATACCACTGGTTTTTAGGTGAAATAAATGTAACAGTCATTATTCTTAGGTTTATAGTCTTTAAAAAAAACTCTTTTTTTTAAATTTGACATAGGTTAAGAAGATGTTGATTTAATTTAAAACTTGTAATCCAAACAACAAATTTTAAACCGTTTTATTTCTAGTGGCTTTCGCCTTTCGATTGATTCTGTACAGACTTTTTTTTTCAGAATTATATCTGTTTACCTTCTCTATTCCTTCTGTACAATTTATCTTTTCTTTATGTTGCTATTTTCAGTTTTTATTACTTCTGTACAACTGATTTACTTTCTCTTAGTACTTCAGAACTGTTTTCATTTTAAATTACATTATTGTTTAAGATTCTGCAACATCAGGTGTAGTATGATTTCTCATTTTACAATGTATAAAATAGATGTTTGGTTTTTTTCATTCTCTTTATTTTAATGTAAATAGTGGCCTAATAGTTTGGTTTTTTTTAGGATAACAAATATTAATGATAACAAATGTTTGTACTGCTGATAGCAAATCTCCAAATTAAAATCTATCTTATTTTGACTGCTTATAGGAAATCTCCAAATTAAAATCTATCTTATTTTTACGGCTTATATTAAATCTCCAAATCAAAATCTAAGTTTGGGATCCTGTCTTGGAATGAAACACTTTTAATAGATGAATAAAAAATATTTGGAATTATAGAAGAAAAAAACGTCGGCATCCCCTACTAAGATGAATTGTATAAACGTTTGAGGCGATACCTTCAGCATTGTAATCAACTAATCATTTATGTTTTACTGCTTAATTTTCAAACAAATAAACAGAACTTATTTCCAACAGCTTAACCTAAAATATGGCAGACATTTAGAACAAATGAATTTAGATATTTTCTTTGTAGTTATTTTAAATTTATTGTGAAAGCACACATAGTGTTATCCGGATTTTTTAGTAATCTTTAGCGCCTGTGGGCAATTTATTGGTTCTTGCTTTGAACATTTGGCTTTACAATTTTAGGATTAAATCCAAGCCTGACTTTATTATTATTTAGACTTGAAATAAACATTTTTCTGCTTCTGGGCTAGATTTACTCTTAACAACTAAAGATAGGACATTCATAAAAAAGCAAGTTTGCTGTAACAGGTCTGTACAAATTGGGTCGTTAAAGTTTTTTTTTTTATTTTTTTATTACCTCAACACCACAAACATTTCACATAAGAAATCTGAACCTGAACTCAAATATAGGTCACAAAACTGTGTAATATTTCAAAATTGCTGAGGAATTGCAGCAGTTGAAATATACACATAACTATGAAGTAACAATTATTTTGATATCAGTAAACAGACATTTTATCAGGCAAAAAAAATGCTCACTGATACATATTTTTTACACAGTAAATTTTAGGGTTTGTCGGGTTTCAGCAAACACGAATAGTTTTAGGAATGGCTCTCTGACAAGTGGATTATTGTTGATTTAATAAGACTTGAGTTTGCTTAATCTTAAAGATTTTACAATCTCAAAATGACCAAAATAGCTTTATAATATAACACTTTAATACTATCTACTATGTAGGCAGCTTAAAATGTCCGTGCTGTACAATGTAAATTCAGAGGAGATTTTTTTTAAATTGTCATTCTTGCTTCAATGATATGCCTATTAAAGGCATATATAATGTAATCTTTCATGCGATTAAAGAATACTATATCTCATTTTGTCATTGTTCCAGGGAACACATTTTCTGATAGCCTTTCTTATATCCTTTAAAGCTACAAACTTGTAAACTTACTCATGCTTTTAAGCTACAGCTTTTCCCAATTTGTCCATGCTTTTTAGCTCGGGTAGTTTGGAAGGCAATTCCTGTGTCCTGGCTATCTCTGCGCTAAGGGGCACAAGGAAGCCAGTTTGTTGTGCGGCCCTACTTATCGCCCTATAGTAGTACAGTTGTACTGTTGTGTCTTCTGTGTTGCCAGAGTTGTTTGGGTGGTATCCTTCACCCATTGACCAGGCTTGCCATCATATGAGTGAAATAACCTTAACTGCTTCATAAAAGCCCAAACAAACAAACAAACAAACAAACAAACAGTCCTTTTAGCAGCAGCTTCAACTTTTGTAATAGCTCATAAATACATTTCAAGATGAATGTTTAACACGGGAAGTGGTTAAAATGAAAGGCCACTAGTTTTCAATCAATTGCTATGAATTTTATATTTTTATATAACTTACATAAGAATAGAAGACCAAAGTCACAACTCCGAGAAATGACAGGATACTAACCATGCGTATCTTTTCGTATCTCGGAGTTGTGACTTTGGTCTACTTTGTAAAAATTATTCAGTGGGAATCACATTACATAAGAATCAGTATCGTAAAAAAAAAAATCCTTATATAAAGAGTATCCAATATTAGAGATAGAATAATAACATATTTTTCTTCAACTCCTTCGCAAGTGCAATCGATATGTTAAGTTTATTTTACAAAATAATGAACTGTGATTTCATTAAATTTTATATAATAAAGTCTTTTGTTTTGTTTTTGTGTTTTGCAGATGGGATGGCAGAAGGAGCCTACAAAAACCCTGCCTATGCTAACTAATGTCAACCAAAGAGGGATAACTCTACCCTGTGAATTACACAATACCCTAAATGCTCAACAAATTCGACCCCATTTACCAGTTATAAAACTACATTTAATGTATTAAGGTTAAGAAGTGTAGAAACAGACTGTTGATATTTTAAAGAAGTTAATACTTTAAGCTACAAGAAAATATAAGTTTTAG
>JAVFBZ010093773.1:3430-16179 GCA_032466195.1 Katharina tunicata | reverse complement strand
AAACAAACAAACAAACAAACAAACAAACATACACACAAATAAATAATCAAACCAGACAACCAAGCAGACAGACGGACAAACAAAAAAACAAACAAACGGGCGGACGGACTGATAGACATACAGACATACAAACATACCAGCCAGCAAAAAAAACAACATACAATCTTGAAGCCAATATACAATTTTAGGTAGCCGGTATTGCATTAATGGAAAACAAGGCCTCTCTCCTTCTGGTCATGTATATACTGTATACAGGACATGCCCTTTAAGGTGTGTTTGTTCTAGGTAAGCTTTTCACGCCTGACTGATCATCATTTCATCCTTATCATACAAATATAGTTTCTATTTTAGTGCCCATGTCAGTGAGTAATATCCTTAATAATATTAAAATAGATTTATATACTTTCATAAAAACCATGTAACGGTATAACTCTGTACCAGCGTTTTTATATTTATATCTATATCACACGTGTAACGTAACACGTTTTAAAAAATTATTTTTTTGAAAATTATTCAATGGGTACAAAGCTTGTACGCACCAGGAAAAATCTAGCAGTTATTCGCATTTAACGGAAAGAATGTTGGTCATATTTGCTCACAAATAGTTTGATCCAATCGCCGTGAATGGCCTTGTTTGTAACCAGCCAACGCTTTGAAAAACATTCCTATGTTGGAATGGTCTCGCCAAAAATATTAATCAACAACAACAACAACAACATTTTGAACCTTGAAAGGGGTGTGGCTAACATTGTTGACTCCGAGTGATGTCGGTACATGGAAGTGTGTCTGAGATGTGACAGCAGATTGACACATTCCCAATAAAAAAATCTGGCAGAATTTAAGGTTTTTGTTGCTTTTCAACTACCTTTACCTTCAAATCCGGGGGTGGAATTAACGGAATGCCTCTAACTTTGACTTTTTAATAAACATATTTATAACTCATGTGATTCTGTGAAAACACAAAATACTAAATGTTTGGGTCTGTATGTGACCTTAAAGAAATAATACAATAATCCAATGTAAAATATTATTTCCTCTCTTAACTCTCAACCTGGGTGAGGTTTGAGGGAGCCTCCCGTGTCCTGGTGCTCTCTGAGTTACAGTGCATCAGGAAGCCGATTTGTTTGGATATACCTGTTTTAGTCCTCTAATTGTTATGTGTGTTCAGTTTGTTACCGGTGACATCATGGGTGGGTTTCCTTTCTCCAGGGGCACTGGTTCGATTCGATTGTCTACAATGTTCACTGTTATTTGAGTATCAGTATATATACAGGATAAAATACCAAATGATTTCAGTTTGAATCGCTTTGGTGGTCTCTGAGCAAAACGGCATCAGGAAACCGATTTGTTGTTTTGGTGTAACCCTGTAAAAGTTTTGTGTAATCTTGGTGTTTGCCGGTGTCGTCTGGGGAGGTTACCTTCACCTTCTTGGCTAGCACGTCCTCATATACTTGATTGAAATGAGCTTAAAGTAATATACGCACTCAAAAGTTCTGAATTTTGCACTATCACAGAATCTCATGAAAAATTTATATTTTTCTCAGGAAGTACTAGCTAGAGGCTTTCCAATAATTTCAACATCGAATTTGTAGGTTGAAGGAGAGTTTTATAATACCTAAAAAACTAAAAACTTAATTTTCTGTCAGAATAGTATTATGTGGATGTCATAACTGAGCCACCCTAAGATGTACCGATGCTACGCCAAGTCAAACGTTAATTAGCCCCGCCCCCTTCCGAAGCTAAAAATCTTAACCTATCCATATAAGGTCACGAATCCGGCGAGATCAAAAGCTTTACTTGAGGCATACTAGGAAAAATGGCCGGCCTTCCTTACGCTGAATTTGAATTATTGCAGGATTTCTACTGGCTATTGCTAGCCTTGAACCAACTTTATAATTTTCATTTCAAAGTAATTGTTTTAGTTTATGCATAAACTTCAAAGTTGGTTAAAATCAAGGCAATCCGAATTTTTGTGAAACCCTTATTTTGAGTGCTCATGTTACTTTAAAGGGGAAGCAATCAAAAACACAGTCACAGACATATAATATATCCTACCAACTTGAAATGCTATTACATTATTTTCCACTGAAAAACCACTTAAACTGAACTAGTATAAGTAAAGTGTATGGAGGACTGTTTATGCCATGTTTTATTTATTTCTTTCTTGCAGATAAAAGTAACACATATTAATGTAAATGTATACGTAGGAAAATAGGAAAAATGTACAATTGTACAGAATAAAGTTATATATCTAATCCACACCATTTTAATATATATTTGCGTAACTGACGTGGTCACTACAACAAATGTAGCACGAAAAGTTCTCAAAAAAGTTCGAAAAATTATACCTTCAGTAGTTAAAATTAAATCACTTTTAGTCGAAAATCGGGAATGCTACCTAAAATGTAAGAGCAGATTTGTGCACAACTCGTTAGGGCCTATGCTTTGACAATGCGTTTTCGTCTCCATCCCTTTAAGTACGACGTTAATGTTAAAACAAATGGTCTTAGGAACTATCAATATACCCAAGTTGAAAATCTACCACAGTTATGTCTTTGTTATCGATTATTGCCTCAAAATAATATCTCTTGACATGAATTTGGTTGACTGGCTCTTCATAGTGCAAGACACTTAATGATTCAGTTGTAATTTTTAAAGTATAAATATGTAAAGAATAAATCTATATTCACCCAGCAATGTTAAGCCCTGTATCCGTCTTTTAAAAATGAATTCTATTGACTGAGAATACCTCTTGGAGTTGGTCCCTGGTGACATACGGTAAGCCGTTCGGGACACTGGAGGCTGTACAAGCAGCTCAAACGGCATGTGAATATATGGCGTTTATTTATTTTATTAGTGTTCAACGTTACGCTATTTCTATTATATGACGACTTTGCGTTGTTGGTTTATCATAGAAAACCGTGAAGAAACCTCGTCAAAATCAATCTGCAATACCCGCAGCCCCCGGAAGACTTCCCTTGCAGTGAAAGGGACTCAGCAGCCCAGTGCTCAACCAACTGAGCAAAAGCGTGTCCCCATTCTGAATGTTATTCGGGAATCTACTACCAGACTTCACCTCTTAGGTATAAACGCGCCATTTAGTTTCTCTCAGAAAATTCTGACAGGACCTATATATATCAACTTTTATTGGATTTTCGGGAAAATTATTCTGCATCTTATTTCTACATTCGTTTCTGTTTGTGGTATGTCCTTTAGTTTCATAGGCTAAAATATGAAATCCGACAGCCACGGGGTAGTCAGAGAAAATGGCTAGGAGATGCACACAACCTTAGACTCGGACATCTCCGTCGTGAACCCGAAGCTACGCGGCCCACCACGAAGTATACCACAGAACAAATAAACAAATTTAAATGACGGCTAGTTTTTTTAATTAACTCTGATTAAAGTGTAATTTAGTGGGTCTGCTAGTGTTTCGAACCAGCGAGCAGTGAAAATAAATTTAGTCTCATTCGAGTCATAATAATCTGCACTAAAAATAAAAATAACTAAATGAATAAATAAATCTGATTGAATGCTGTCACGTTTTATAAAAGCTTTAAACCAATCAGATGTTATCCTACCAAGTTCAGAAACAAAGTTAAGTGTTTTGGTGATGCGGTCTACATTCTGTAAAGACTTGAACCTGGCAGGCTGCAAAATTATCATTATAGAACTGCTAGGTAATTAAACTAAAGCTAACAAATATAAACGAACACAAACTGGTTAATGGTGAATTGATGTGTAGGCTAGGTAAACTATTTCAATAATTTGAAAGACTGCAATCTGGCAGCGTTGTTTTTCTTTCACTTGAGGGTATTTCAGGCCAGTCTGACATCAAGTCGTGCAGAGTGAGTCACTGGGCATATCTTAGTTGCACCTATACTTTAAATGTATACTTTTTAAAGCTTTTACTTTAACTGGCGCGGGAACAAAATTATTAAGAAAATTATTTAGTTCCGGAAATGTGCTTACAATCAGGAAGGATGCTGGCCTTCGTACATTGGATATATGTGGTTATCTGACAACAGCCCACATATAATTACGAGAGTGTTAAAGAAAGCTAAAACTTTCGCGGTTTATTGAACGAATTTTAGATAAATACTGGAATGTTAAAACGTTTACAGTTCGTTTCGCTAAATAATAAATTGTAAGGCGTTTGAAACGAACTCATATGACGTATTCCAACTCGTTTTTAATGAAGCTGTCCTTCTCAGCCTGAATTTAGTTGATAAGCATTTTGAAACTGACAGACATTAGATACGGTAGTGAAGAAATATTTCCATGTAAAGTTGTCAGTTTTTAAATGTTTAAATATATTTATTTATTTATTTAAATTTTGTTTAAGGAAAGAAGCTCCACTGGCCAGTTATTTGACGTTTAATAACAGATTATTTAAAATAGCTTTAATCAACTGACGTACGTGGTAATAAATTAGATAAAGATTAGACCAATCTAAGTAGATGAGATAGTAAGTATGACCTAGGTCAACCTCTAACACGCTCTTGGTTTTTTTTACTGTCTTGATTAGGGGGTTTTGAAACAGGCCGATGGTATTGCTAGTAGTCCCTACACGTTCAACCATCATGTGGTACCAATATGTTAAAAGGGGGAAAATCGTGTTAGTATTTCCGCGTGTTCTTTTGTCCTAAAATACTATAAGCAAGAATAGACTCCACGCTAGAGTTTATATTAAGCGTTGTATATAAGCTGTAACAGAGGCTTTTAAAACAAATCAATGTGTTCGTTTGACGTGTTCACTCGGCATTTGATTTAAAACACGAAAGCCTAAGTTGCCTTTTCTTAAGTAGGGGGAGGGGGCGAATGAAGCCACCAGTCTCCTCTCCAAAATGTACAATTATATACAATGGACAAATACAATATACATTTATAAGAAATGCATACATCGTTTCTATGGTAAGCTCTGTTTCTGTTTGCTTGCCAGAAATAAGGGATAACGAATTAAAAATATCTTCAAAAGTATTCTAAGTGTGGGCCCATTGGTGTTTAGGTTATTCCACTTATATGATGGCGGTTCCGGTATAAATGACGAAGAACAGCACCCTCGGTCCCTCGGGTCGAAGACCACTTATACTCATATTAATACTATGAAATTCATTAGGGTATGATTCATTAGGCACAGCAACTCTTTTTATTCTTTGGTTTGAGTATATACTCAAGGGTATTTCACTTATATGACAACTTCATATACATGGCCATTCAAATTTCATTGTAATGCTTTATGGTCGACCAGCTGCCGTGAACTTACGCTGTACAATTAAATATCCCGTGCATATCACCCCAAATGCATGTAATACACTGGTATAACTCCAACACATGCCAAAGATAGAGTAACCATACAGCTTACTACGCAAGCAAAACTGTCTTTCTCTACATTTATAAAACAAATATATATGTGAGGTAAGTTTCGGTTACGATTTTTTAAAAAGAGGTTTGTTTTTCTGCTTTGTCACCATACACGGGCAACGCAAATCTAGCTGTCCCATTAGTGAATTAAACAACAATCAAAGACATAAATCAATAAAGATTATGTTTATATATTAATTTTAAATAAGATAATATTTATGGTAATATATATTATATGCTAGTATGTACAGTCCGCAATTGGTTTGAATGATTTAATTTAATTTTAATAACTTTGAATAAGACGTTTACGATAGACTCAATCAATTTCACACGCCTACATCGCCTTATAAAAAAAGACACGTTCCTTATATGGTATGAATTGACTCATTTATATTCACTCCAGACCCACCTTTTTCAGTCAGTCAGCTTCAGTGAAAGAAGACCGTCAAGCCGCGGGGGTTGACGAAGATACTTCGGGATTCGTCGGCTATTTCCGTCGTTATACTTTTGTCACGCCTGATGCGTTTTAAGTTTTACATCTGTAAAGCTGGAGGCAAATTTACAAATACCTTACTCGCACAAATTGAGAAAACATGCTCATGCTTGTAACATGACGAATCTTTTTGATAATTATCAAATAACTTAGGCGTAAAATTAGCATTGTTGAGATGCTGTCTAAAAATAGTAACAGAAACGCCTTCTTCTAAACGCTACCGAACTTTGTTACATTAAACAAAAAACCCGTCATACAATTTGAACTCTACTCAATCCATACCACAAAAATCGGGCCCTGGCTAAATCGTTATAGCAAAGTCGTCTACCCCGCCTGCATAGTTCTCTCTCTCTCTCTCTGTTTTAAATGATTAAAAGGTGTGCTTATGTTTTGCGATCAAAAATATATGGTTTGTTTGTTTGTTTGGACTTATTGTCTTAATCCAGGTTATTGCACCCTATAATGTCATCGATGTTTCTTTGCGACAGTCCATTTCACTAACGACAACCACAATTTCCCCATGTCAATATTTTGCTAAACTATTCGTTTATGCAACCATTGATGCGGATCATAACACAATAACATAGAAAACCTTCTTATTTTCAAGATTTAATCGGAATTGAACCCAAAAATATGATAGTTTTAAAAAATAGCATTGCACGACGAATGAGTAACTTCTTAGTGGTTCGCGGTCAAATAAGTCAGCAATGTAGGGCCTACTGCACGTTGGTTGGCATATTAATCACCGTTGTAGTCAAATATGTTTTAAAAAATTTCCTAGACCTACATGTACCTCACAAATATAGTACTGTACGCTTTTATATACAAGTCCTCGACGAACCTTTCTAAAAATGAACATCTTGAAAACATCCAGACTAGATTCAATTCGAACGACCCAATAAAAGCAAATAAAGCACGTCTTGACGACATCGTGCTTTATACATTGAAAACCCACTCCGCCCTCGCTATGTCAATATTACGCAAACCCCATCTTTTTCAAGTAAGGCCTACTTTAGAATGATTGAATACAGGTATGTACATCGCACCAACCCATTTGCGTTGACAGTTAAACATTCTTTATATAGCTTTGTGTGATTTCGGCCAAATTTAAAGGAGGTTTAGTGTTTCTAATATGTATTTTATTCAGGTTAGATATTTCTTATATATATGCTTAAAATATACTCTTAGTCCACATTTTGTCGATTGTATACAATATATATATTTTGTATAAATGTAGAGAAAGACAATTTTGCTTATATATATATATTAAATTGTATATATGATGAAATTGTTCTAAGATATATTTATGTGCAATATTTGTCTTGCAGAACCGAATCAGGTCATTGCGATTCTTTTACAAGGAATCCGACGTGTTTTCCCACAAAGACTGGTATATTCCAAAGCCGTGTTTTTTTTAAAATACAAATTTCATAAGAGCCAAAAAATATATATATATATTTAAAAAAGAAGGTGTTATTAATTGTATTAAAAATTATTTTATGATAAAAACAAGCTTTGACATTTTCAGTTTTAACTTCACTGCATATTGTCCTCGTTCTGAAAATTCCCATTGTTATTTATTATTTTAGTCCAGTTTTGTTTTTGCATGAACACTGTTTAGATCATATGACCAAATTAAACTCTTTAATTTCACCGTGGTCGAGGAGATCACGAGATAGTTTTGACGAGGTTTCTGCCGGGATTTCAAGGATAAACCAGAACCGAAAAGCCGTCATATACGTGAGATACCCTTGAGTCAGTGCAGTATTAACCCATGACAGGGCCCATAGGCTTCGAGTTTCTTTCCTGCTGTTGGTGGGCTTCTGCGTCTGGTGGGCCCCTGCGTCTGGTGGGTCCCTGCTTTTGATGGGCCTCTGCTCTTAATGGGCCCCTAGGCTTTAGCTTAGTCAGCCTTTAGGATAATACGACCCTGCCCTGAGTACGACGTTAAATGTGGATTAATTAAATAATAAATCTGTTTTCACCACTCCACTATCTGATACAAATATCAGCTGTAGTTTGTTCATTTTCACCTCACTAGCATCTTGGACGATGTACAGCCAAGCTCTATTCTAACCCACCATATCGAACAGTCTATATTGATTTCCGTTTGAAAGTATTCGTATTAGTACTTGAGTCTTAATATGAAAGTTTTGTATAACGCTACAGCTAAACATATAACAGAGTAGCCCAACAAGTTGTAAGAGAATAACAGTGAAGCATGTATAGAAGTACTCGTGAGAATGCGAGTGTCACTTTGAAAAGGAAGGCTTTGTTCGAAAACCCAAGGTATGAGAGCCTCATTCACTCAGTATTTAGAAGATTGGATGAATCGTTTTGGGTATGTACAGTTTCGTTATCCCTTAGGAGATCGTAGGTTTTGATTGTAGACTGGAGAAGTATAGGCCTATACACTTTAGATTTATACGCACGTACATGTATCAGTGGGTTGATTGACAGGTGTTTAACACCATGCTTTGGAGTATTTCACTACTAAAGGACGGTGATATACTCCAACAGCAAATAGCCCCAGTCACTCAACCATAAAATGTGAGGTGTTTTGCTCTGTCGTCTGCATCAGTGGACTCTGACCGGCATGAGAGACACATAACAATAACGAATAGCTTAACTGAGTAGGAGGTCGAAGCGGAACTTAAGAACTGATGTCAGCTCCGCATTTTTTGTAAATCTTTCTTTTCAATTGACCGTGACGCACGTGGAGTTACATTCAGTCTCATTGGTCACTATTAGAACAAGCCACGCCCATGCTCGTACTATCAATAGGCATAACTGCATTTATAGCTCTCAATATGATGGCTATATAAATAGATACATTTTTATAGCGGTACAGTGAACTAGTAACACATATTGAACCAAAACATCACTCCGGTGCTTTGACAGATTTATCCGCTATATGTGGTAATGGAGAGCTTATTAACATATTGGATTTAATTTTAGAAAGAAAAGGTAAGCTCAGTTGTTTTTACTGTACTTTAGACTTCATCTTTTAATTTTATGTAGATATGTTCCTATTTTTGAAGCTAATCGATATTTATGTATATGCGTTTGCAAACACGTATATAGCTTCCTTTCGTGAGACTTGTTAAACAACTAGATATGTAAAATTCAGTATAAGTATCATGCCTTTATAAATTAAGAATAATTTTAAATCTAATGGAATGAATATTAATATATTTTGAAGACTTAAGAACGAACCCCTATAGCAACTCATCATCTCTAAAACTCTTAAAAGGTCCAATGGTTGATAAACTGTTAACGTTGGAGAGTGTATAGCTACGTTCCATATAAAAAACGTATGCAGTCAAACAACATTTATTTAAAAAAAGAAAAACCATTGTCATCTAGAAATTAATAACCAGCCACCCTATAAGGGGAGGTTTCAGGTGGCTGCGGAGATAGCGGAGTGGCTTTTACAAGGTTTTGAACGTCTTTCCATCATATGCCGGCAACACAAAGTCGTCATATAAGTGAAATACCCTTGTGTGCGACGTTAAACACTTATAAAATCCAACTTCTGAATCAGCTTAGAGAAAAGTTTCCACATTAAGAGTAGACGAGATTTTAGTACGTCTTAACTTGTCCTCTAAAATATAAAGTCTACACATGATTGTCGTAGGTTTTCGCAACAAATCCATATCCATCACATTTCCTACAGAACCAAAGGCAGGTCATCAATGAACCACCCGTTTTACTTCTTTTTTTTTTCTGGGTAACGTCATATATATTTTTATATCTGCAATTTCTGAAAATACGCTATCCTTTGAACTAGTAATTGGATTTTAATTAGAAAAAAAAACCAGTAAATAATGTAAGTATGATCCTTCACAGCTGAATAGTTTGATGTTTACAAATTTACATTCAATGCTATTAGGTGTGTATATCCACTTGACACGCTCTAGAAACAATATAGGTTAAGTCTATGGTTTTAGCTGAACCAAAATAAATCCACATGTTAATCATGTATAGGCCCTGACGCACCGAATAGCCGTCTATATAATTTTTCTCTAAGAAATACCACACAATCTACTGATAAATCTTTGATTTTTAAAGCATACTTTTCGTTTGATATTTGAAGCTTATAAAATATTTAAAAAAAAAAGACTTGTAAGAAAATTAATCCTTTGGCGTACATTTTGTCGAAATATTTTGCCGTCCGTAAAAATCCGTTAAAATTTCATTGTTGTCGCAGTCTCCCAAAATCAAATTAATTGAAGCCATACGAAGTGCCTGTCCTCCTACCTCTCGATCACTGTGTATGAGCTCCAGGACTTTATCGACTGTCCGATCAGTGCTATTAAAGCAAATAATCATTTAACTCATTTTCAAATTTCAAGAAACCAAGTTGATTCATGACAATGACCTCTCAATAATATCAAACAATACAAATATGTGTTTTGGTTTTGTCATATGGTATACTCAGTTAACTAGGAAATATCTATAATAGTTTTCTAAATACCTTACTAAAAAAAAAACTTCTGAAACCCGTATCAACCCTTTCATTTTCTCATGAAGTTGAGCCTAAGTATTTTCCACAAATGAAGTTATGAATTTCTTTGCTGCAGTTTTCGTAACACTGTAACTGCAAGTGATAAGGGTTTTATACTCAGTAATTGTTTACCAAGACGTACAGGTGTGATGTAGCATTGTTCCAGCACGTCTCAAGTACCTTCAACAAACATTGAGTATCCTGTTTTGTTTCCGAACGCAATAAAGTACGTGTATCTTAAAAGGATGTAGCGTGTGGCTTGTAGGTCAAAAGTAAGAGGCAATTTCCCTGCAATTTTGACAGCTATTGTAGCTTTAAGCAAATGAACAATGATGTGTTTGTGTTTAAGGTACAAGTTTTAAAAACTGGTAAAGTATTTGGACGATTTAAAGTACAGAAGTGAAAAATGCATAATGACATCACCTTTAACTCCGCGTTCCATTTAGAGTAATTAAATCCGCCTGAGAAAGTAACGTCATTGTAATTAATGGACCCATTGAACTTTTAATTGGACGAACGATTGAATGAACGTAGTTAGTTTTCAAGAGATGTGAGATTAGTTCATATACTCAACCGTAGATTTTAAACCATTAATTTAAAAAGTAAATTGCTAACGTTTGGAGTAAACTTTATATGTTTTCCATAGTTGATTTGATATTGCCCTTGAATAGTTATTCGTATGTTTTGTTTAATTATCAGCACAATTCAAAGTGGCGTTTAATTACACTACGAATAATTTATATCACGGCGTTTGATTTAACAATTGCTTTAAGAAGTTGAACCATTGTCCTGAACATTTCAATCCTTTTGGAGCGTAACTTAAATCTGGAATAAAACAATGGAATTCACTTATAAAAGACTTTGGCTAACTTTTTGTCAGTAGATACTTTTCTTTTTACCGATTAAAAGTTTTCTTCAATCATTGCAGAACAGATTACTATAATGATGCACGCCAAATGTATCAAGTTAGTTAAATCTTATATATTTATCTGTTTAATTGATGTTTAACGTTGTACTCATTAGTATGTTACGAACATGACGACTTTGCGTTGCCGGTGTATAGTAGAAAACCGGGAAGAAACCTCGTAAAAATGATGTCGCAATATCCACAGCCATGTATCAATGTTATACAAGACATTACTTATTTCATTATTTTTAAAAAATATGCTAGTATTGTAAAGTATTTAAAAAAGAGATGTGGAAATTGACAATTGAGACTCAAGGATAAATGTAAATTTAAAGAATTACGAAAAAGTTTGTTTAAAAGTAACATGCTAAACGTATCTAAAAAGTGTGCAGGTACAGACATTTGTTCAGGAGAAAAACTTGCTGGAAACTGATACTATCAGTCCACGATATAGTAGTAGCTCGTATAAGTAAATAAGTTATAGTAAGCATGTGGTCATCAGATGTAAATCAGTTGATTAAACTGGTGGGCTGAGGGAACGGCCTCCGGACGGTACTGCATTCTATGTCCACTCCTCATCCAGGTTCTGTTGAGCAAATATTAACAAGAGATTCCAGAAGTGAAAGAACAGCATGAGGGGGTCATGACGGATATGTGGTTGAGACAATATTCTGTCCCCCACAACACCCTTTGATATAAATCTATATTAAATGGCTGAGACAACATGCCACCAGTTTAGACAACTTTCTCATCAGCCCATGTATAGTTAATTGTGACAAAATTGCGCTGATCATAGCTACTTCAAGGCCTTATCCCATATAGTATTGATTCGTGACGTTCGCAAGATCATAGCTACTTCAAGGCCTTATACCATATAGTATTGATTTGTGACGTTCGCACGATCGCTGTACTTTTTACGATGACTTCATCTTTGATTGTAACTTAAATAGATTATTTCTACAACGAGCATTTCCCATCTCCGGCTGTAACTTTGAGCTTGAATTCAGAGAAAATTTACCTAGGTAGGGCCTAGTAGCAATGACCTCAATAGAGTTCCGGCCCGGATATCAACAGCGTCATTTCACGGTGTTTTCGGAGCTGTTCAACACTAATTTAACACCTGACGACCAAACTTGAATGCTAATGACTACCCAATGTTTGATTTAGGGGAATGTCACCTGTATTACAGCCAATAAGGATGGGAAGGGTTTTATTGTATTGAGAACACAGCTCTCTAGACCTGTATTATTTAAGTGTGACCAGTATTTACCCTTCATACGTGTACATGTACGTCTTTTTCCTAAATTGAGTAGGTTCTTGGTAAACTTAACCCGTTTTTACCTGCATATTACATTCTTACCTGCTCTCTGCCGTATTGTATTTTCAAATAGGCCAGTTTGCCCAAACCGAAACATTTTTGTTGATCAACTCACACTTTTAATTTGAGTAATATCACAAAGCGTTAGATCTATGTGTGA
>JAVFBZ010093677.1:11316-22649 GCA_032466195.1 Katharina tunicata | reverse complement strand
AAATACCCCCCCCCCCCCCCCCCCCCCGAAAAAAAACCCACCAGCCCCACCAACCAACAACAACTTTGGACTGTATTTTAAGGCTATGGTTTTACGTGACCCCTCATGTTCTTCTTGTTTTGCAGATGCTTTATCGGAATCCCTTTGCGTATCGCCAGAATGTGATGCGGTTCTTGATGGACGCGACGATGGCTTTGGTTGGCTTAGTAACAGTCATTCAGCTGGTCCCGATGGCTGCCGGAAAGACAATGGCAAAGAGACACGAAGCTGATGAACTGAACTACGTTGTTCTCTCTCTGCCTCAGTTTTCTTTCCAGATGATGCCTTTACCTCAGACCGCCAATGACCCACAAGATATTCGAGTACTCAGTCGATTCAGAACACTTAGATCACGGGGAAAGGTAAGTCGCATATCTGGTGATGAATTTATCTAAACCTGCGACTGCAAACTTCATGCATGCCCACGTAAAAATAAATTCCATAAGAATTGATTTATCCATTATTTATTTAATGACATTAAATTGTTGTCAAAAACACCTGCACAAACACAAAGCCACACCATATAACAAAAACAATAAACAGTGGGGCTGGTCAACCTTTAATACCATTCTATATAATGTTTTATTATAATTTTGTTAGTTAAAACTTAATATACGTTCATGTACATTTATATGCATTCGTCATATTTTAAATTAGCTTGTATTTTTGTTTGTTTTTTTAATACTTATTTATTGATTTATTTATTATAAATTTATCAATTTATTTATTTATTAATTTGATTTTGTAAACAAATAATTGCGTATGTATTATACACATTCATAATACACAATATAAGCTTGGGCTTAACTTGTATTTATACATTAATAAAGATTATATTAAAAAAAAAACAATAAACGATTTAATAAATACTCAGTATACTACAAAGAACCTACACGAAGTCCAATGTTATTAATAATGAACGGTACAGTATTCTGCTACTAAAAAAAGTACGGAAAAAGTTAACTTGATATAAATCTATCAGGCTGATTAAAGGTATAATTGTTTCTAGCTAACATTTGTAATGTGAATACTAACCACAAGAGGAACTTTTGCTTTTTCGAAGTACCGGTAGGTAAAACATTTCACAATTGTTGGTTCTGTAAATGTGGCTGATTAATTTTGGAACATACCTTTACCAGTATACGCTATATGCCCTTGAACACGGCGTTAATCACCTGCTTATTAATGCTTGGCACGTTGTCTTTATTTAGCTGAATGGTAGCCTTAACCGCCCGGCCATCCCACTATATACCTTTCAATTGAATATCAGTATACTGTTTTTAGTGTAATCTGATAGTACCATTACACATAGAAAAAACTAAAACGCGAATATTATTTATTACTCATTAAGCTTGATTGTTTTTTTTTTAAATAATTTGAAATGTCTCTGTACTGGCGAGCAGATAACTATCAATATGGCCTCGAGTTGTATGTGTCTCGATATGAAGAGAAACAAAAGCCGACAAAGTGGAACCACGGTAACAGATTAGCATTTCACAGTTGACATTTTAATTTCACATACCGTTCTTTCTCTTTGAATGCTTCAGTTATTTATATAAATTAAAATTATAATTTAAAATGGTTTCATTAAAAATATAATATGTTACGTGTAGTTGAGTATATATGGTTAGAGTGACTGAACAACACAGGGCTAATGGTGCTTGCCTATATTTGTGTGCCCTTGGGGTTAAAACCTGCACTTAAACTAGGTTCTTCCAATTCTGCAACCGAATGTCAGCCGATGAAACGAACAAAAAAAACACTACTTTTAGATCAATAGCATATAATTTAGTTAAATAAAGTTCGAAATGAAATGTCAATTCTCTGGCACATTAGAACAAAACATTTATGGCCTTTATTGAGACATTAAATGCGAAAGAGACAACGTGAAAGACATGCGGAACATGTTAACTCTTCAGAAACATGTTCAGACATCAGAAACATGTTAAGACATAATGAACGTGTTAAGACATAAGTAACATGTTAAGACATCAGGAATATGTTAAGACATAAGGAACATGTTAAGACATAAGGAACATGTTAAGACACCAGGAATATGTTCAGACATCAGAAACATGTTAGAAACATGTTAAGACATAAGGAACATGTTAAGGCATCAGAAATATGTTCAGACATCAGAAACGTGTTAGAAACATGTTAAGACATAAGGAACATGTCAAGACACCAGAAATATGTTCAGACATCCGAAACATGTTAAAAACATGTTAAGACATAAGGAACATGTTAAGACATCAGAAATATGTTAAGACATCAGAAACATGTTAGAAACATGTTAAGACATAAGGAACATGTTAGAAACATGTTAAGACATAAGGAACATGTTAAGACACCAGGAATATGTTCAGACATCAGAAACGTGTTAAAATGATGTTAAGACATAAGGAACATTTTAAGACACCAGGAATATGTTCAGACATCAGAAACGTGTTACAAACATGTTTAGACATAAGGAACATGTTAAGACACCAGGAATATGTTCAGACATCAGAAACGTGTTAGAAACATGTAAAGACATAAGAAACATGTTAAGACACCAGGAATATGTTCAGACATCAGAAACGTGTTAGAAACATGTTAAGACATAAGGAACATGTTAAGACATATTGAACATGTTAAGACATATTGAACATGTTAAGACATATTGAACATGTTAAGACACCAGGAATATGTTCAGACATCAAAAACATGTTAAAATCATGTTAAGACATAAGGAACATGTTAAGACACCAGGAATATGATCAGACATCAGAAACGTGTTAGAAACATGTTAAGACATAAGGAACATGTTAAGACACCAGAAATATGTTCAGACATCAGAAACGTGTTAAAATCATGTTCAGACATAAGGAACATGTTAAGACACCAGGAATATGTTCAGACATCAGAAACGTGTTACAAACATGTTAAGACATAAGGAACATGTTAAGACACCAGAAATACGTTCATACATCAGAAACGTGTTAGAAACATGTTAAGACATAAGGAACATGTTAAGACATATTGAACATGTTAAGACATATTGAACATGTTAAGACACCAGGAATATGTTCAGACGTCAAAAACATGTTAGAAACATGTTAAGACATATGGAACATGTTGCCTGTAAACTCATTGAATGAGAGGGCAACAGGATGTCAACCAACGTAGAGAGCAAATACGGATACTAAGCTTCTTGACATGACACAAAACCCACTTCAATCTCCACAGACCCACCAAGTAGCCTAACCCATGCACGATTAACCTCACGGTTTTCAAAAAAACATTTTTAGGAACATGTGAAATCAGCCGATAATACATTACTTGATACAGACTGATACGAGATTCGGACTTTTTATTAAGAAATTCTTTAAAAATTCCAGCGTCGTCAATTCTTCGTGTTAAATACTTATTAATATTTACCTCATCACTAGACAAATATTTGGCGAAAGAGAAAAAAATAACCATACAAAGGCTCTCTTTTGCCTGTGGAAACAAAGCCTTTAGCTTTATCAAGAAATTAATTTTAATTAAATTCATCGGAAAATCGGGTTGAGATGACACGTCATGCGTTAACATTGACGTCTTGAAAAATAGCTTAAAACGTTTCTGGCAGAAACATATTTTAACGAAGCGCGGGCCTGTTTTGTGTCCAAATTGCATGCGCATATTATGAAACAATTACAGTATCAAGTCTAAAATCAGTTATTAATTAAATTTTTTGACAGTATATTCCCCGAAGTAATCAAAATGGCATTAAGTTTTATTTTTTGTGCTGACCTTAGGGCATGCAGTTATTCCCACATACATGGCATTGCTTAAATTCCTCTCTCTTTAGTTCCACGCGTAAAAAAAAACCCTAGCTGTCCGCTGTAATTATTTTTTTTATTAGTGCAAAGTGTGACTTTACATGGTCCTATAAGAGGATTTTTTGACCAGTTATTAACTTGATAAGAGAATAAGACCTACTAATGCGTTTAGCCCATATCTTGTTAACGTGTATTAGTATTTATGTGCAGGCTGTGCCTTACAGCCACAAAGTCACAGACCTCTCTGTCACGAGCAAGTCTTTACCCTTGAAGCATTTTCGTGTGGACACGTTCTCAGTCACCTGTGAACCAAGATTTTCCGTTAACAACGAAAAAAATATAACACAAAACTAAAAAAAAGCAAGATGTCAGCCAAGTGCACTGATGGATAAACCTGTATAATGGGCAAAATGAATATTGATTTAATACAAACCGCAGAAACCAGATTTAATAATGTAACCTGTGTTTTATTTATAAAGAAGTGAAGTGAAAAACTACAAGGAAAGGAAAAAGTAATGCCTTCATTTTGTTTCAAACCTTCTCTCCTGACGCTGGGTGATTTTTTTTTTTTTGTAAAATTTTTAATTAAGTTATCAAATAATTAGGGAGGAGAGGCTTCACCTTGTAGTAGACCACTTTCTCCGGAAACTTAGAGAAAATTTTTATAAAATGGCCAAAAGAAGTAGTAAAAGCCGGCAAAATGACTAAAAATGAATAAATATACCTTCTGTCGGACCTTCAGTTTTGGAAACGGAAGAAATTCAGAATGTTAATGCTTCATTCACCTTGTGTTTTGCACTCACAAATATGCCAAAGTCTTGGGAAATGTTTTTTATTTAATCAGTGTTAATCTTGACTTTCAACTAAGAGGCATATAAAAGTCGAGACACTTAGAAAATAACATAAGATATTATAGATAAAAAATTATATATTCCAGAAGTTGTAATCCATGATATCTTATGTTATTCTAAATGTAAATCTTAATCTAAGAATAATTAGATAAGATTAATTGGCTAAAATAGTAAGTAAGTAATCCGTTCTTCATTATATAGTGAAGTAACGTGACGAAAATTAAAGAAGAAAAACTCGGCTCTCTGTATTTCTTCCTTTTTTTTTTTTAAAGATAAAAAATAATCCGTCAGTTATAAAGATAAGCGAAACATAATTAACTACAGTGTATCTCTTTAATTCGGCTTGTTAAAAGGCTCGTCAGGTTAATTCTAAAACAGTGGAATGCGTGGGGTAGTTTTGTTAATGAAGCTTCAGTGACTGAAGATTTAACCGTTGTCATTTCATCCGTTCGCTAAAGCATGTCTTATCAATTCTCTAAATGTATTGCGACGCGTGGAAATTTGTTCTCCTTCTCTTTTCGGTGTTTTTGGATGTTTTTTGTTTTATTTATCTGTCCGAGTATGTCGTCTTTATTTGTTACGTATTTTATCTTTCTTCTACAAATCAGGACTATATGATATATTTGTTCACAGGGCCTTCTTTAGTTTGCGGATATGTCTGACTTATATAAACAGATTTTAATCGGCCTAAAAGATCAATATGATATTTATAGTGCTTGCTTAAAATTTTTAAAATCCACCTTCTTGGGCTGGGCTTGTCAGTAAACCTTAACTAAACAGTATGTGGCTAAATAGGCCCGAATATACCTTAGAGCTTAAATAAGCTTTACGTATGTTTCCATATTATTACTGCTATTTTCAGCTTCGTAATTTGGTAAGAGCATCCTGACTGATACTTTCCTTTACTTTAGGATATGTTCGCAATACCGGTCGTTATTGTTCGTAACAAAGAGATCTTAGTGTTATATAGGTGGAGTAGAGATTCGTTGACCTAACAAAAGCCTTGATTTACCCTCTGGGATACTGTTCCGCGAATTTGACACAACGCCCTATTATTATTCATAATTTACGTTTTCAAACATTAGTCAAAATGAATCGTGTTAAAGGTCCGTGTCGAGACGAGTTTACTCCCACGGCCAATTCTTCATAATTCATAAGTTATAATTTCGTGAGTTTGTTTGATTAATTGATAAATTTGGGTGCAGCGCCGTTCTGTAGGTTATGATAATGGCATTCTTTTAGGCGGGTGGTTGGGTGGGAGCCTTCTGTGCCCTGGCGCTCTCTGAGCTAAGGGGTATTAGAAAGCCGATTTTGGTGTTGTCCTTTTTTCTGTTCTGCGAATGTATCATGGCGTCTTCTGTGTTGCATGCGTCGTTTTTTATGGTTTCTTTCACCGATTGGGATGGCACGTCGCTATAGAGTGAAATAACCTAAAGTAAGACATAAAACCCCAATCAAACAAACACACAATCAGTATTGTTTGTCTGTGACTATACGATTTGCAGCAAAACACATACCCTTTGACAATATAATCACATACATGCTACAACAAGATCACCATTGAGAATCGTAGAAGACTTGAGCTTTTAGTTGAAATCTAAAAACACCAAAATATATTCTTCCTAAGGGGGCTAATTTAACATTCCTTGCAGATCAGGTGATTCAGGGGGAAATCGATTATTGTTTATTGTTTATTTGTTTATTTATTGTTTATTTTTTATTGTTTATTTTGCCGATGTTAGATCAACAGGACTTAGACAATATCCGTTCTGTTCTCACAGTTGCCTTGATTAACGTCAAGACGCCCATGCATGTTTTTATAACTCTGGGGATTTTGACCGGTGTATGATTTTTATGCCAAGTTCCTTTCACCTACGACATATCTGGGAGTCATAAATCGTCCAGTGTGGGAAATTTGTATTGTCATTTTTTATTCGTTTGCTATGCAAGCATTGTCTTCATATAGCTGAAATGACTTTAGTTCGCCAAATCAATCCGAACAAAAATCCATTGCTTACAAGAAAGATGTATACTGAAGAACAATGAAAGATTGTTAAAGTAAACTGTAATTAGGATTTCGTTGAAAGCTTTCACGGTGTTATTTGTATGAGTCATGAGCTCGGTTTACCATGCGACTGTTTTCAAAACGTTCTTTTTCCGCGTGTCAGTTAACTAATTAAGCAGTTTTAGTTAAGAACGACATTTTCTAATGTGACCAGTGTGATGCAAGAAGATGAAAGGAATTTCAGCTCACCCTTAGGGAGTTGTTTTTAGTCTTCATTTAAGGCTAAAAGTGCACACGCAAACTGACGTGCCTGATAACTTCGACGGATTTAACGTTTCGTTGCGCAGAATTTTTCTATGGCAGATACCTCCGACCCTGCGGGATGCCAGAAGTTCACATGTGATTACAGATAAAGTGGGTCTACTGCACCGACAGTGCGGAGTCGTAATATAAGTGAACTAAGCCTGTCATTGCAATGACTTGTAACCGAGCCACATTTCCGTCAGCCGTCGGATTTGGTCGGATTTCAAAAAGCGTATACGTTTAGCCCTATGTTTGAAACATAGCACATGTACGTTCCATTCCAGTTCAACATCGACTATTTCCGGTACCTTCCGTCCCCTCCGATTATCGGCTTTAGTGTTATGATAGGCCAATGGACCGTTTTATACAAATGATGTATGACCGTTATAACGATTTCTGTTGAGAAGGCAACGCGCGATATAAATGATCCAATAGCACACCGCTAGACCAGATTCATTACTAACTATTTACTGCATGTACCACCGGTCATGTGATAATAGTACATCCTATGCTGCTAGCAGTAGCACGGCTAAAAATCTAGAAAAAATTCCACAAGATTGCAAAAAACCACAACACTTAAAATTTACACTTTAACCTTTGGGATAACAACTTCTTTGTTCTTTGGACCAAACCTTTCAATCTCATTTCATAAGCTCGCTTTTAAGGGATGAGAAAGTTTGTCTTGTCGTTTCGTTTTGTTTCGTTATAGGCCTATACATAACCCAACATTCTGTGCATACCATTTGGCAAAAAGCGTTTACAGGGTTAAATGGGTATATCCCCGAGCGACTTTGCTCGCCCCATCATTATGTTAGCGTCTTTATAAATATTTTTATGATATAATTATCCACGGCTGTCAAGTTGAAGCTCATTTTTATAAAACAACTAATTGAAATGGTTTTATAAGTGTCAATCATAATTTTATGTGATATTCATCATTATAATTTTAATTTATGGCGTAAGACGTAATTAAATGCAAAGAATGCTAAAACCAATTATTTTCCCACATTAAACATATTAAGTTTTGCTTTAAACCACGGGATAGCCTGTCAGTGGATATGCTCTATAAATATATATCGTAAATATATTTATTTATTTTATTTTATTTTATTTTATTTTATTTTATTTTATTTTTGTTTGTTTGTTTGTTTGTTTGTTTGTCTGTTTGTTTGTTTATTTATTTATTTATTTGACGTCGTACTGAAGTATTTGCAGGAATCGAACCCACGAGCCTCAGACTCAGGCACCGAATGGCCAGGACAGTTGAGGGGTTATGCGGACGACTTTTACTGCTGATGATTCGGTGCCTGACTCTTATGGTCGTGGGTTGAGGGGCAGGACGCCAATAAAATTCGACATAGAGTAGATAACAGCAAAGAAAATGAAGAAATAAAATAGAACTATTTAGTATAACATAAGGTCGAAATGACCAATGCAACAAAGAGTTTAAATTCCTTCAGAGGTCGATTAATAATTTCAAGAGCCAGCTGCCTCGCTATGACGTTCACATCTATATTCAAAATGCCTAGTCATTACATACACCGTCTGTCACCGAAGTGAATCAACAAATGGGGTCTCGACCTGCAAAATTTTCTGGAATAGAATCTGTTCAGTATCAGATAGTGCAATCCCAAAAAAACGAAAATGATGTAGTATTTAATGGTATTTCACTTTGCTTTGCTCTCCAAAGAAGGTTTGTTGTCATATGAGAGCGTGTATAAAATAAAACACCACCGCACTATTCTAGAACACAGAAGGAATATCCCAATAATCCTTTCCGAATAATGCTAAAATCCTGAAAAATTCGTATATCCTGTTATTTAATAATAATGGATCATTCCGCTTGTGATTCATTGACGGGGTATTTTATAAAACATTAATGATAGATAGAGAATTCATGATTGACTTAACGATGATAGTTATATATATATATAGATATATATTAATAAATGTAGAAAAACGAAATATATAACTACTAGAAATTCTTTAAAAGAATTACGAGATGAGAAAGGTCGGTGGTGGGAGCTTCCTGTGTCCTGGTGCTCTCTGAGCTAAGGAACATCAGGACACCCATGAGCAGTGGTGTCATTTTTTTCCGTCCTTTTACGTATCCTACATGCATTGTCTGGGCGTATCCAGTGGCGATAAGGGTGATTTCCTTCACCCATTGGGCTTCAACGCCGTCATGTCAGTGAAGTATCCTCAAGTACAACGTAAACCTTCGATAAAGCAAGCAAACGAGAACGCAATGTTTCCGTTAAAAGCCGTATCATAAATTATACTGAGTGGTGTATCCGGAGAAACTGATGCCTGATTACCACCACATTAAAACTGAGATAATTCACATACGATAAATGTGAAAATAATCGTTAAAAGAAATCGGAGGGGCTGGATCACACCCAGCCTCAATAGTGCAGATCTCAATGATTTACATTACATATCAACGGCGTACTTTTAGTGTTGTCTATTCTGATAAATATGACACATAATTGTGCAGGTGCTTATAAATTAAGCTATCCCGCCGCCGCACAAATCCAACTCTAACCAAAAAACAGAACATGTTCCTAATTTGTGCCAAACTCTTGGACTTGCGTTGAATCCCCAGCATGTCTATACAAATAAGGAATCTATGATCTACGACACATTGCCATCTTCCGTTTAAAATGTAAAATCATTTTCAATATTTAAGCATCAGATAAGAGAGCTCTAAGTAAACCAAGGCATTTTATGAACCACCTCCAATGTTCCTTCCTTTCTTTTGTTTTGTATATTAATTTATTCACAGAATTTTTTTTTTTTTTAATGTAAATGTCACCGTTCTCATTCCTCAGATTACACAATTATTAACAAAGATATTGGATATATGGGCTTTATTCACGCCAAACAAACTATTTTTGGTTTTGGATCAACAAACTACTACGACTGAAGTAGTTATAAAGACACAACTTTTTCATTTCAAAGGTAACTTGGTGTTTTTGTATAAACTGCTACGTGACCCTGAAACATATTATTCTATTTTTGTTGTTCTTGTTTGTAGATATTTTGGTTATACGTACGCGAGGCGAACCCAGACCAAGCCATAGATCAAGGGTTTGAAAACACCAGTGTTAACCCTGCTCTAGCTACCCCACCACAGGAACTGGGCCTGCGGATATCTCCCTTAGACCCTAATTTTACTGTGGTCAATGGACAGACAAGAGCAACGCCCACAGGGGCAAATGTGTTCTCAACTCAGGCACCGACCACGCGCCGTACTTCAACATCAGTTCGTAATATCGATGAAATCATAGCAGGTCTTTTAAACAATACTCAGCCTTTGGCGAAACCGCCAACCACCGCCGAAAATGAACCATTGACGGCCTCAGAGGAACCGAGCAGCCCGGCCACAACACAGACAGTAGCTAAGTCAACAACAACGTCAGGGGATCAATCAACTTCTAGTGAACATAATCTGTCTATAAATGAAACAACAACCTCCCAGACAGATATGCCAACCTCGACCTCAGAAAATACTACATCCAACACGTCCCTTGAGCAGTCTATAAATGAAACAATTACCAGCCAGACAGATATGCCAACCTCGACCTCAGAAAATACTACATCCAACACGTTTCCTGAGCAGTCTATAAATGAAACAATTACCACCCAGACAGATATGCCAACCTCGACCTCAGAAAATACTCCATCCAACACGTCCCTTGAGCAGTCTATAAATGAAACAATTACCACCCAGACAGATATGCCAACCTCGACCTCAGAAAATACTCCATCCAACACGTCCCTTGAGCAGTCTATAAATGAAACAATTACCACCCAGAAAGATATGCCAACCTCGACCTTAGAAAATATTCCATCCAACACGTCTCTTGAGCAGTCCACCATGTCGAAAAATATGTCGGTGCCCAATGAAGATAATGCAACATCCACGTCGGAAAGAATGCAAAAGGATATGACAACAACGGAAGATATGTCTAAAACGGTAGCAATGAGCATGTCTACAGCGATATCCCCAGATATGTCTTCGACTTCTGGCACTGTATCCAGCTCATCACTGACAATGTCAACAATAGGCGTAAAAACGTCGGTGGCCGGGTCTTCAGAAATCACAGCAAACTTGGGGGCAGAAACAACAATAACTATGGCTCCCAAGTCGTCAAACGCCATCATGGGTTCAGATTCCACTTTGTCGTCAGAAACAACTACCATGATGCCTAAAACAACAACGCAAGAAGCTACATCTTCTGAAGCAGACACGACAACTACCATGATGCCTCAAACAACAACACAAGAAGCAACATCTTCCGTAGCGACAGAAACGACAACTACCAT
>JAVFBZ010093677.1:0-11216 GCA_032466195.1 Katharina tunicata | reverse complement strand
TCAAACAACAACACAAGAAGCAACATCTTCCGTAGCGACAGAAACGACAACTACCATGATGCCTCAAACGACAACGCAAGAAGCAACATCTTCCGTTACGGCAGAAACGACAACTACCCTGGTCCCTGAATCGACAACTGACTCAACAACGACTGAAACAACGACTCGTTCAATGTCACCAGAAACAACAAGAGGCTCAATGTCAGCGGACTCAACGACTAGTTCCATGACATCAGAAACAAGTACGATCTCCATAGCACAAGAAAAAATGACAAGTCCTATGGAACCAGAAACAACGATGAGTTCCATGGCGCAAGAAGCAACGACTAGTTCCATAAAACCAGAAACTATGGCACCACGAACTACTACCAGTCCAATGGCACCAGAATCAACGACTAGCTCTATGGCACAACACACAACAACGAGTTCAATTACACAAGAAGCAACTGCCAGTTCAATGGTACCTGAAACAGCGACTAGGTCTATGGCACCAGACACACTAGAATCAACAACTAACTCCATGGCAACAAGAACTAGCACCGTGTCAAAAGAAACAATGACGAACTCCATGGAACCAGCAACAACGACGAATTCTATGGCATCAGAAAAGGATATTAGTTCCATGGCAAAAGAAACAACGACTATGGCACCACAAACAACAACCACTTCTTTGTCACCCAAGACAACTTCCACCTCAATGGCACCAGAAACAACGACTAGTTCAAGTGCACCACAAACTACAACCAGTTCTATGGAACCAAAAACAGCTTCCAGCTCAATGGCACAAGCAACAACGACGAGTTCTATGGGACCAGAAACTACGACGAACTCCATCGTACCAGAGTCAACGACTGCTGGACCTGTTCCAGTTGTTCGTGTACACATTGATGAAAATAAACTCAAAAATAGTGCGACCACGACTTCCATGGAACCAAAAACAACTACTAGTTTCATGGCAACAGAAACAAGTACACCTTCAATGGCACAAGAAACAAAGACAAGCTCCATGGAACCCAAAACAACGCCGAGTTTCTTGAAACCAGGAACAACGCAGGGCGCCATCGCAACAGAGTCAACGACGACTAAACCAGTTCCCGTTATTCGAGTACACATTGGAGTAGATAAACCCGACAATACTACGTTCACGCCTGAGCCTTTGTTTACAAACCCTAATCAAACAAACCCCAACATCGACCCTGATATAGATATGAATGTTATCGGAGATAGTGGGAAAAAACCAGAGGAAATACAACCCGATGATGAAAAACATTCCAAGACAAAACGTGAGGCCGGAGGGAAGCCAGACATTTTATTTCTCCACAGTGCGTCTTACAGTTCTAAAACATGGCTGGATCTGGGAACACTTAACCTTTTCGCGGCTCTGGGATACAGGGTTGCTGCAATAGACCTACCAGGTAAGTGTTTGTGCTTTCGCATTCTTCGGGGACCCTCTGGCTTAGTTTTGTAAATGTTACACTTACATTCATACTGTCATACTTAGAACTGGAGGAACATTATCTTTCCAAGCGAGTTAACACTTAACCTGAATGCGCATTAATTGGTGTGTGTTTTTTTTTTCATTGCTTACTGTTGGAATACAACACCGCAATATCGGATAAATAGCCTTCAGCGCGGCATTAAACACTCATCAATCAATCAAAATTCCTCAGGGAGTCGTCGTGCACTCGCTTGTGTCCTCTGGCGAACATTCACTCACTTCTTTATTACTTGTGACATAAAGAAATGTTGTTATAACGTCCCTGTTTACTGTTAAAATATATATACGTCACAGTGACGTTGAGCACCGGTTAAAAAGCCAATCAATCAATGAAACGTTCACTCGGTAGTTCACTAGGTCCCTAAAATTGTATTGTGCACTTTTCCTGCCATTTAGGAGATTCCTCTGTAAACTTTTTCCTTATTCAAAAAAAAGTCAATATAGTCATTAGAAAAGCATTTCGCCCTTTATTGTGAAACGATTTTTATGATGAATATTTATTGAGTTATATGATACAAACAATATGGCAAGAAAAGTCCACCATACAATTTTTGGGACCACAGCTCTAATAGCATACTGAAAGTTATCCAAACATTCTGAACAATTGTTTTCAACATTGCCCGAACGTGTACAGTCTGTCTGCCAAGGGTCACTTTAGTTTTCTTTTTTGATTTCTTTTAAAATAGTAAAGCAAAACGAACTACTTACCCACAACGAAATCAGTTTAAGTGCACCCCCTTTTCTTACTATATTTTCGTAAAAATAAAAATTCCAACGACTGTTGCTGACTAAAACTCTTTAAAACCCGATTTTAAAAGCTTAGCTGATACAAATTCATTTGACACAAAAAATAAACATTTTATTTGAATTTATTATTCCGTTACCCTGGCACTATATTGGTCCCAGGCCCGAAAAAAAAATGTCTTTGCCGACTACGAAACAGCTCTAGCTCTCTAAACGGCAACCGTCTCAACAACCATCTCACAACAAACGCAAAATGTGTTTGAGGACAAAACAATGAGACAACAGCTCACAGTAGTTCAATTGAATTTGCTTTCATTGGAAAACGATTAATCCTACAAAAATGTAATAGCAGTTTAAGTAATAACTTATCGTCTATCATTTGGCTATGACTTTGTTTTTTCGTTTCCTTTCCCTTAAATCATTACCACACAAAACCCGTCGGAACTAGCCTAGAATACCAAGGGTTATAGTGAATAAATGTGAGAAATTATACGTTTTCTTGATGAACCTCTGTGCTCTGACGTCCAGAGAAATGAATTACCATCCCTAAACACAAAAATAGGCTCATATTTCATTTTCAATTAATTTTACAACCCATGGGCTATTAATTATGCTTTCAAGAATTCTCTTTTTGTTTGATATATACGCAATTAACTCATTTATTAAGGCATTTTTTCTGGGGTTTTTTAATTTCTCCGGACTAAATTTTTGGTGGGCATATATTTTAATAATAGTAAATTCATCCCGATCGTTTCTAATCTGACATTTAAGCTTACGCCACAGTTTTATGCAGAATTTTAATAAAAAAAATTAAGAAATTTTAACTTTTAGTTTTGGAATTAAAAACTGTAGATTTATGTTAAATGCTTTTATCTGTATAATGCTGAGATTTTATAAATGTTTTTTTTTAGAGATTCCTATTTGTGTACGTTAAGCTGTAAAGTAGAAGATTTGGTTTCATCGATCCCGTTTTCGGTTTTGATCGTCAAAAGCGATGAGAATAGACATTTCTCAGATCATTGGTTCTTATTGAAGCTTATTAGTTCCTTGATGATTAATAAATTAATGCAAAAAGTTCGCACGGAAGTTCCAATTGACCTACACACCTCATTGACTAGCTTTTGGAAGAAAGTCTTTGCTTGACCCCGGTCGTTTAGCTTCTTCGGTTTCTTTCTAAATAGTAAAATAACAATGTGAAATACAACGACATCCCCGACGACTTTTTTCGAAACTAAATGTATTATAGCTCGTATTTCAAGGAAATCTTTGTTCTTTGTTCATTGTTCAAACAGGTTTCGGTTGGAGTCGGCCTCAACCAGTACCCAATAGAGCTCAACTTCTCCGTACAGCCATAGAAGGTCTAAACATGCACATGCCGGTCATAGTGGCACCAACAATGAGTGGTAATTTTATCATGCCGTATTTATTCGATGACATCCCACCTGAAATCGCTGGCTTTTTGTCCATTGCCCCGGTATCAACAGGAGACTATACTCTCAGTCAATACAGCGAATTACGGGTAAGTTGGTCGAAGAGAAAGACGTAGTCATCCGGACGAGATGACTTTGTTTTTCAACTTTTAGAGAGAAAAAATACGCTCAGGTTAACTGTTTTTATATATATTTTTTTTCTGACATGGCTTTATTTCTGACACAGGAACATACATGTACTGGGTCCATATTGTGGAATAAATTGACATGTTTCCTGTTTTCTGACATCGTTCATAAACTGTCAGCCCCTTCAGACATTTGACAAGTTTCAAAGATTTTGTTAATGCCTTCAATCTTGGAAGGAATAGCAATCTTCAGTTTGAGCTAGTTCAAAAAATGTTGCCGTCTGAGATAGTTTTGGGATCCGGATCGTGGGTTCGATTTCCGCAACAATCTCAGTCTGTACAATTTTCTGAACTAGAATCTGTTCAGTCTTAGAGAGTGCTAACCCCAAAAGTAAATTTACAGGCTTTGTTTCGGGCACAAGGACGTACATTTACCGAGTCCGTATTGAGGAATGAATTTACATAGATAAATGTAGCAAAAAGTTGTCGTGAAAATGAGAAAAGATATCGTAGATCACCTACTGGGTGAGACCTTCCTATGGCCTGGTGCTCTCAGGGCTAAACGGCATCAGGTTGCCGATTTGTTATTGGGACCTGTTTTTCGTCTTGTAAATTTACTATTCTGTGTTGCCAGTGTTGCTTAACGTGGTTTCCTTCATCGATCGGGCTGGCACGCCATCATATGAGTGTTATAACCTTTAACACGGTGTAAATCCCCAATCAAACAAACAAACAAGTATTTGCAATTCAAGTATTGATTTTTTTGTTGTATGTTAAGTGATACCGTCTTATGCAACTTCAGTAACAGTAACCTATTTGCAATTTTAACCCAAAATCTTTTAAAGTATTGATTTCGTGTATGTTAAGTGGTCAACGTCTTAAGCAACTTCAGTAACAGTTTACCTAGCTGTTTTAAGTCAATTTGTCAATAGTTTTACTGTGTTATCTCCATAGGTTCCTACAATGGCCCTGTATGGCGAGCTAGACGTGGGGATGGGATGGAGCTCTATTCATCAGCTGGTTTATCTACCTAATGTTAAAGTTTACATGGTTCAAAACGCCGGCCAAGAAGTCTACCTGGCGCAGCCCGCAGAGTTCCACAAGCTCCTCTATAACTTCCTTGTCGCTATTGAAAATGGCACAAAAAGCACGTTCGGACTTTAAAAGACTTTACGGAATTCTTTATAAACCTACTGTGGGACTTACATCCTGTATTTTCTGTCACTTTCTAGTCAGGGACATCAGCTAATTGTTAAGAGGCGAAAAGGAATGCGGAAATTACAATCAGCTGGCTGGCCACGGAATGCCACGAGGGGTTTGTCTGACTAATTACCCAATTGTGCTTCATAATTTGCCTTCAGATAAGGAACGATGATTGGCAAATTTTAAGTTGACACAGTTGATAACATTTTAGTTTGTTTCTACTGAAATGTTGATTTAATGGACTTATTTATTTACTACTGTTTTGAAACTAGTATCAACTGACGGTTCGTTAATTTTATCGACGGCTGTTATAACTATGAAGGTGTTTTTTACTACTAACGTGTGCTTTTCGACAGTTCTGGTTCTAGGTTCAAAACGATCCAAATTAGGCCTATGGCTCTTATATTGACGTCACTAAGAAATCTAAATATACCAGAGCTGAATCAACAACGAAAGTCCTGACTAAAAACAAATTTTCAGAAAATGAATTCACTTTTTTTTTTCAGGTTATTTTTGTCTTTAAACGACAGGATTGTGATAATCTTCGAAATCATAACATTTTTTAATTGAACAATAAGCCATAGGAGAGAATTTGTAGTTTGGATCGCAAGTCCGAGTTCGATTTCTCGAATCGATAATAAAATCATAAAATTAATACACTAAAATAATCAATCAAAATCCTTAAACACAATATTTTTACATGAGTGAGAATTTGCGTTGTGGGTCGACTAATGCAACGTTTGTTATGAATTCAAACTTCTTGTTTAACATGGAATAGAACAGATGCTTCTAAGAACGTTTTCAGGCTTACCTTTATTTCTGAAAACATATCCTTAAACGCAATCTACATGGCGAAGCAAATGTTCTAAGCGAATTTTTTATTTTTCCTTCATATGTTATTTTAAGAAACCGAAATACTTAACTGAATGAAGGTAAGCACTTTTGTTTATCGATGGATTAAAAGAAAAAGATTACAAATTGAAAAAAAGTCAAATATAATTTTTAAAAGCTTAAAAGTTATTTGACGTATGTCAGATGAGATATAAGAAATGTCGATGGGAGCCAAGACTGTAAAGACTTTTATTCGCGCATTTATTCTGGCACCTAGCTTAGCAAATTTGTCGCAAGACACCAAGTCGAGATAATCCACATACGACATTGTTGCCGGAGTTTTCCCCTGACACTTTTCAGACAAACAATTGCAAGACAACGACAATAAATCATAATGGGGTTTGTCATGTGACTTTCACTAGCAAGTCATGTGATCATGGCGTCATTCGTTCATTGGCGAGACTTCACCTCAAAGGTATCAATGCGCCAGTTAGTTTCTGTCAAAAAAATTAAGTCTGGAACTATGTATTCAATTATCATGTTCTCGTGGATCTGGCTTACCTATGAATAGAAAATATTTGTGTATCTGCTACATTCATTTCTGAATTATACTGTGACAACGCGCCATTTAGTTTCTCCCAGAAAACTGGTTTATGTTTTTAATTATCATATTTTCATTGATTTGCTGAAGATGCGATTTAAAAAAAACAATTGTTTAACTTACTTCCATATTCGTTTCTGAATTAGAGAATCAGAGGGAAAATGACAAGGTGATTCACACAAGTTTTTATTAGGACATCTCCGTCGTAAAACCGAAGCTACATGAATTATGTCACAAACGAGGATTACTGACCAAACAACATTTTTGTCTCAAGTCATCGCATACCTTAAAACCACTAAAGATTTTTATATCCCGCGAATATGAAAAACAAATTACCACACACCTTTCCCACAATGTCGTGTTGTTGTTTTTTTTTTCGGCAAAATCTTTTAAAATGCGGATAGGGATAGAAGGTCAGCCAATCAAACATTGATCGATTGATTATGAAGTAACACTTTCTTTTTAAACTATTTGCCTATCTGGAAACAACCTCTTTGAATTTTCTATCCGCATGTCATCGTTTAGTTGTGCATTGGAATGTACGCACCGCCATATGAGTGAAATAACCTCATCTACGGTTTTAAAACCTCTTCAAAGAAACGCATCCGGGACAACGACTATGCTATGAGTAAATCAATGATAAAATACTGAATAACTCAACCACTTTATATTTTTAAAACATAATAAATGAAATTAATTTGTGTTTCTATGAATTTTTTCTATATTTGAGTATGTTATCATTACGTTGTATCAATTTGTATACTGTTTTTTTTTTTTACAATAAACTATATTTATATTAGAACATCATTTCATGATAAATTTATATGGTGTGGACTAAATTCATCAGTTTATTTATGCATTTATTTTGCTCGTTTTGATTTTCTAAAATAGTGATATATGAACTAAACCACCCTCAGAATTCGGCAATTTCAGTTTATCTTTTCTACAGTAGCCAAAACAATACATAAAAAATTATGCGCACTAGTGAACATCTAACCGAGGAAATATTTTTTACTGGGAAATTAATATAGACGTAAATTTAAAAAAATATACACATGGCTTAATCTGTTAGATGGATTGCAGATTCCCATTCACTGTACCCGGTAAAGAATCAAACGCCCCTCTCGACCGTAGGTACATAAGGGAGGTTTTCTGGAGGCTGCGGAGATCGCGGAGAGATTTTTAGCAATAAGGTGTATTCCCTGTGTCCCCTAGAGTACGACGTTAAACACTGAATAAAACTGAATAAAAAAATTGACAGCGTGTGCTGGGAGCTCTAACAGCCACACGACATCGTCTAAAGCTTAATTTTAATTATTTAGTAAAGGTCTAACTTATGAAAAATGTTTTAATGTCATGACTTGGAACCAAGTAGGAGGTTCTGTGAAAAGATTTTCTGGAAACTGTTTTGTTTCATAATTTGTTAAAATATTGTCCAGGGCAAAATTAGCATATTTTTGGTTGCAGGTCAAAGTGTGTGCGTGCGTGTGTGTGTGTGTGTGCTATTTTAATTCTTATTATTTTCTTTGTTGTTATTTTTGTTGTTTTAGTCATGTGTTGTACAGCTTATAAAAACGTAATTATTTTTTTTTATCAAAACGTCTCTAAATGTTTATCCTCTCCTTTTCTCTCTAATTTTACATTTCACATCCAGAAATCGTAATTCTGTATTATTAATTTGTTGTTTCCTGGCTAGCACAGTCTTAACTCCTCAGACCTACTTGATGGTGTAATGTATTGTTTAATTCTAAGAATTCCAAAGGGTGTGGAAACTATCCAGACTAAGAATATTAGAATGCAACGTGAACTGTTACGGTCAGTCTATGTCGACAAAGGTTGTGAAAATCTACAATTAAACATGAATTTGTATTTATACATTTCTTTGTGTTCCTTTTATTTGCATGGCTGCTTTTGCGTCTCCATGCATGTGAATCAGTGCTTTATCCATTCACGGTGTGATTGCAGGTTCCAAACATTGATATTTTTGCATTGACTCCTGCGGGAGATAACGCTTTTTTTCCAACAGGTTGAAGTTCAGAAAGTTAAACAGACTGAGGCCTCTGCGGGACTCGAACCCACGACCCTTAAAGCTAGGCACCGAATCCACTCACCCTTGTAAAAGGCGGCCTGGCTGTCCCGCTTACATAGTCACGGCATAATATCGAAGAATCCGTCCAGCTAGACTACTAACATCAGGTTTTTGGTTGATGCATACCAAACACCGGCAGTGTATATTCGTTATATGAATGATGATTCCCTGATGATGAATGATAATAACCCTTGAGTGAGAATCACTCAATCACGAATCACAACAAACGAAACAAGAAAATCCGTTTATGGCGGTTTCCATCCAATGAAAAATAAAATCAATCAGGGACCAGTCCAAAAATAAACCGATTACAATTTTTTGTTTGTTTGCTGGTTTACGACTTACCTTTTTTAATTTATTATCGGCTCAGTGGTTGACAGGTTGATCGGCTACACTGGAAATTACGACAACCAGAAGATGCCCAACAGGACGTCACACCAATCGGCTCCCTGATGTCTCTGAGGTAAAGGGCCTGTCACACACTACCGATGTACCGCGCCGGGACTAAACCGGAGCACAAAATTAACAACGGCAAGAAAACCGGCGGAGCTCAGTCGAGATAGCACTTGAAAAATCACCATTGGCCGTAGCAATACCGATGTAGTACCGGCGTTCCCGTTCGATACCGTTGTTCTACCGTTGTCCTACCGATGTAAGAGCCGATGTGCTACCGAATACCACTTTTCCGTCACCTTAGTGTTACCGATGCGCCGCAGATGTTATACCGAGGCACCGCCGTTGTTCTACCGATGTGCCACCGTTGACCGGAGTTATAGCGAGGTGATACCGTTGCGCCGCCGTTGTAATGCCTATGCACTGCCAATGTGCTACCGATGTGATACCAAAGCCGCAGCCACGCGACCAATCTGTATAAATATGGGCCCCTCTTGGAGAATCTCACCATCCTGCCGTAGACGTCGAGCTGACAACAGTGACTACACTGACTACTTCTATAGTACTGCTACTACTTTCAGGCCATGCCACCCAAGCAGAAGAGACCTGCTAAGGCACCTCCTAAGAAGACGGCAAAGCCGGCTCCCAACTCTCTCAAGGGCTGACGAGGCCGTGACAAGAAGACTTTACCAACACCCCAACTCCCTGGTCCCATGGCTGACGCTGCTGCTGATGAACCAGCCGCTAGATCGCCTAGTCCTCCTTATGACTCTTCCCGTGAACCTTCTCCTGAGTTCCGGTCCTCCCGGTCCTCCTCAGTGCCATGGATGTCCTGCAGGTTTCTGTCCTGCCTCCAGGCTCCTGTGATGAAGTCTCTGTTGGCATTCTCCGTACGGTCTAGCTGCTGGTTCTGCGGTATTGGATACCTCATCCTCATCAAGTTGTGGATAACAATGCATGCCTTCACGATGATCTGGACGGTGGATGGGTGGTGCTGCATTGTGGTCAGCAAAACCTGAAAGCGGTTTGCCAGAATACCAAAGGCATTTTCAACAACCCTCCTGGCTCGCGACAGTCGGTAATTGAAGATCCTCTCTTCATATATAAGACCACGCATGGTGTATGGCTTCATCATGTGCTTCCCTAGGCCAAACGCGCCATCACCGACGAAAAGGTATGGCACATCCTTGTAGTTATTAGGAAGAGGATCTGGAGCAGGGAAGCCAATGGTTCCATCTTCAGTCATTTCTTTGAGTTCAGATTCGTTGTAGATCTTGGCGTCAGACGAGGCACCGGGACTACCCACATCTGCCCAGAGGAATTTATAGTCCGCATCTACCAGTGCCACGACCACGATGGAGTAAAACCCCTTGTAATTGTAGTACGCAGAACCACTCTTTTGAGGAGCCTTGCAGGCAATGTGCTTGCTATCAAGGGCACCACAGGTATGTGGGAAGTTCCACTTCTCCATGAACTGGTATGAGATCTCACGCCAGCCTTCAGGGGTTGTGGAGCAGGTCATCGCCTCGCCAAGGTACTCGGCAATGATGGCTTGGCAGACTTCTCTCACGACCAGTGGCTGGATGTTGTGGGGTACCCTCCAACCAAACTTCATGGCCGCGTACTTGGTCCCAGAGGCGAGGTGGCGCAGAGTGATGGCAATCTTCAGACCAGGATCCAGGGGCTCCCTGTACCAGGTTCTTTGTTTGGTGATCGTGGGACCAACTCGCTGTACCAGCTCATCGTACATCTCTAGGGGCATTCTGATGAAGTTCTTGAAGGCCCTCTGGTCCTCGCCGCGGAGCTCTACCAGCAGCTGTTCGTACATTCCAAACTGACGACGCCTGCTGATCCACGGTCTCACCCAGATTGCTAGAGGTACTTTGGGTCCTCTTCTTCTTCTTCTCTTTCTTCTGGCTTGGATCTGGTGAATTGCCAACTGAATTACCTGGTTCTGGTGTTGAAGGACGGCGATTTGATAATCATGTAGCCACAGGTCCGCCATCCTCGGTTACAAATGGAGGAATGACGGGCTGGAATGGAAATTAGTATTGATGGCGCATGCAGTTCTAAGTTATTAGAACTATGCGCGTCATTACTTTTCATTTGTTTAAGTCAGTAGATCAGTTTATATTAAAAAGTATTGACTAAGGAGTTTTAATTGATTATATGTGTGCTGATAATATACGCAGCTACTGCTTTAAACACTTTGTCGCAACTTTTAGTCGGGTTTAAGATGTTGTCTATATTAGGCCGCGATATGCCAACACACAATAAGCGATTGAAAAGAACGACACGAGAC
>JAVFBZ010093566.1:0-25664 GCA_032466195.1 Katharina tunicata | reverse complement strand
ACATCATTATAAAATAGACGAAACATTCAAACATCTAGATAAAGATTAACAGTTGATTGGTTGGTAATAGTTTAAAATAGATATGACCCCCCACATGAACTAGGCGGTTCACCGGGCTATTAAATATTTAGATCAAAAAGGTATCAAAAACTTGTCAAGTTCATACGCACCAAGGAACTGGCCCTCCAAACCTGTGTGAGAAATAGATGTAGGTTTTAACGTTAAAGAAATTTTATCTTTAAACCATCATTTTAACCATTTTACTACAGCAAAACAAGTAAATGCTTTGAAGTGCTAGGTGTGTCCCATAAGTAAAATGATTGAATTTAGTAACCTTTGTAATTATCGCTTGTCTCATCTATTTTGTTATTGTCATAATTGTTCTTTGGTAAGAAAGGAAGGGGCTTTTCGACCCTTTTCCTGGTGATACGTGTGATGTGAAAATGTCGGGCTGATTACCCTGAGTTCATTTCTAGAGTGATCATCACTCTAAACTTTTTCATAGGTTTATAACCCAGTCGATGTCTCTCTTAAGATAAAATAACTAGATTGATGTATTGAGTTTATATTAGTTTACACAGGACTTCCACAAATTCGCAAAAGTAATCTATGGTTCAACAGCTATACATAAAAACCAACATCTGATCTCTTAATGTCGTAAGAAGAATTGTTAAGAATGTTCGAATGTTAAGTTGATTCGAATTAACCTTGAAAATTGTTTTTAAGACATTTAACTAATATGCCAAAAAACGTTTGACACAGGAAAATGAACCCAAAAGTAATAAAAGCTGCATTATTTTTTGTCTTAACGATGCCTCTTTTGCAGATCAAGTGATAACTACATACACCTAGTATATGGTTTCCTGGAAGTCATAGAAGATAAACTTTGACGTTGTAGTTTAACCTCGAATATACGTATTTTTATTTTAAATGTCTTAAAGATTTACTAAGGCAGTTAAATCTATTTACTACTTTCTCTGCGATATTACCGTACCCCCTTTATAAAGACAAACAATTATTGTTATTGTTTGGAAGGAGATACAATGCATACATTGAAAGTGGTATCGTTTGATCACGTCTCTGCTTGGCAGAATGATATTCTTTTTCATAAGTTTACAAGTGAGTAACTGACTCTCTGAAGAAGATATTATTGAACGAGATATTGAGTTTTTATCATCATAGGAATCATTTTATCGAATTTGTACGGCAATATACCCTTCAACATTTGTCTGACTTTTTTTACGATGATTGGCGAAAATAAAATAAAAACTCGGAAATTGCTTTTATAACAAGTGACTAAAACGCTCTGTTACGTTTCACCCGAGTAACATTAACCTAGCAATTATAAACAACTTAAATCTCTCATCTTTTATATGTTTCTCTTCTGCAATCTAAGAAAGCGACTATTCCGTTTAGTAAGTATATGGTTTCTATGAAAACACGGAGCCTAAACCTAGATATAAATCAAGAAAAAGATTTGTTACAGACTTTCCAAATTTGTGTATCATTTCCCTTTGTAGTAATTGAGAAATGATGAAGCTTATCTAAACGATTATTACAAACAACATTAAGTAATGAATCTCACATAGATGATCTGATACGTCTCACCGTATCAATTTACAAAGAACAAAATATGATGTTCAACCGAGTAAATTGTCAATATTATGACTCACCAAGCATACTAACCTATATTGAAGTATTAAGATACTTGTTTGAGATTCTCAATATATCGGCTATGTCAAACACTCCTCCGTCCACACAACATAAATGTACATCCCTTACAAAATAAAAACTATTTACTTTAATGATAAATGAGACATTAAGCATTGCAGATATTCCGTGGTAACTGAACAAGTCATGTAACAACTAGCGACTATGAATAATATACAGTTATATTGCGTTTTTGAAAACTTTTAAAAAATTTTGATAACATAAACCAAATTGTTTTTTTTTATCGGTTGACTTGCCGTTAATGGAAAGGATTCACCGAATTTAATCTTAGAATTATGGAAACCTACTGGAAACTCATCCGTTGTAAAAAAAACATCACACACTGCATAACATTAAGTCGAAAAATTATGTCTCTAAATTGTATCTCGTCGAACATTTATATGCGTTAAAGTGCTGTATCTTTGGCCTGATTGGCGTGTTGTATAGATACACGTACTCTGATAGATTGATCCGCGAATGAACTATTCTGTTGTGACAGAGAGAAATGATCCAAAGAGAATTATCACTGCCTACTGTACAAAAGTAAATCGATTTTCCGGCTCGATAGAGTTTTTTTTTATAACTTTTTGCCAATGTTAGATACTTAGCTACTTGATTACGTAACACGTTTTATGGAGAGAAGAAGTAACAGAATACCGAATCTCAGCTTGGCAAATATAAATACTTTTACAGTTGTGAATTGATACAACAATGGGCTCAAGTACCGCATCTTAAAGTGAGAATATTCAGGATCATATTAAACCTACGGAAGCCGGATGCAACATGTGACGTTTCTACTGTCTCATTGAAAAGCACGAGAGAACACCGAAAACAAGTCCAAGCAAAACTGCGAAAGTACAAAGCGTGTTCTTTTTTCGCTGTCTATGTACATTGTAACTTGAATCGACTTATAGGCAAAAATATATTGGAATAAGAAATTTGCTGTAATAAATGTGGATGTACCTGTTCCCATCCATCATGTATGATATTTATGAAGATAGGACTGTGCAAGGCGTGATTTAGAGAGGACACTGATTGGGTACCACGGGAAGAAATACAACAGATACCTTGTAAGCAATGTCCTTACGTTATTACGAACCGATGAATGGTTACAGTATGAAAACCAACCGAAGACATCAACACTGCCCAGAAGGCGATTTGAATTAATTCAGTTTCACGATATGTTCTGTTGCACTGTCAATAAACTTATCGTTCCAAGCTCTCATTAAATTAAACGATTTTAAAGCACAGAAAGTCAATTAAAACAGCGGTCTGTAGAAAACAGTGCCGTTATCTGAAATCCATTGCTGATTCTGACATGTTTAAACATTACATATTAAATAACAGAAAAGAACAATTTATGTAAATGTGTGTTTACGATGTAATTGGAATGACTTGCTGCAATGTTGTAAAATTCATGTTTTTGGCTATGCTGTCGACCTTGTATCTAGTGATATTTGTTAAGAACTGAAAACAAATATTACTTATACCCATTAGCCATAATTCGTCGAAAACATTGATAATGTAATTTCAATTGTATTTCGGATATTATTCAGGGGAGCGAATGTATGATTTTGGGACGCCTACAAGAAGTATAGAGATTTTATTTGATTAGACACGACTCCCACAAATTCCAAAGGCAAATCGATCGTTCAACAGCTAGACAGAAAAACCAATATCTCTTTTCTGAATTTCGTACGAAAAATAATCGCGAAATTATTCACAAGACGCTGAAAAAAAAATAACATGAAAGCTGCATTATTTCTTCCTTGCGATGAGCAGATCAGGCAAGTGATTACTCCAAAAAGCAAGTTGATGGTTTACAAAGAGTTATAGAAGATAAAGCGTGGCACTGCAGTTTAACTTTGAATATACTTATCCTTATATAAAACGTCTTATCGATTTACTAAGGCAGTTAAATTTATATCCAATTTTCTGTGCGATGTTACCTTATGCCCCTTAATAATACATACAAATAAATTATTGAAACGAGATGTGTAATTTTTATTAGCTTGTATACATCTTTTTCTCGAATGTGGACAGCACTCTTTCCTTCAACAGCTGTACATTAAACCATTAACTTGTGTCTGAATTTGTGTTACGATGATTGGCGAAAATAAAATAAAAACTCGGAAATTGCTTCAATAACATGCGACTAAAATGCTCTATTACGTTGGACCTGTGCAACATTAACCTAACAGTTAAAACAACTGGCATCTTTCGTCTTTATAATATATTTTTCTTTTGCAGGCCAGGAAAGTTATTACTATATAGACTACGAATGTTGTTTCCATTAAAACACGAAACTTAAACCTAGCTCATAAATGCAGAAATAGTTGATAACCTGGAATATAAACATCGTTATATACAGTGTCTTGGCGATAACTAAGACAGCTAAATATACACCACTTTCCTTTACAATATTACACAATCTCCCCTTTCAACAAATAGGGAAAGCAATTATTTGAATTGCTTTCAGCCTGGAAAGCAAGGTCAACCGAATATTTAAGTTTTGCCTTTGAAATACGGTAATTCAGTGTGAAGATAGACAGAAATTGCACTATTAAACTTTTAATTTAACGTTTAGCTTACTATGTTGTTAATCTCAAATTGTATTGAAAGATTTGCTGCCAGCAGTATTCTTAGTGGCGGGGAATTTAGAATAGCGGAGTGTACACCATACCAAGTTATTTTATGGACCTGTGTCAAATATATGGTATATGTCAATACCTTCTTACTGTGACATTACCGTTTATTAGTAGAATGTTTTGGGCAGCTGCTCATTCTCTTCTTTAGTTTTGGAGTCAAATCCGATGTCCAGTGATGTCTAAATCAACGTTTTCTGATCCTTAAATGTTTAATTAATTTACCAGAAACTGTTATGAAGAAGGTGGTGTCCGACTATGTTTTGTCTGACAAGTGGCAAAAGTTCTATGGTATCCAATATATAAAGAATTTAGTGTAATTTCATTATTGTTTTTTTTATCATATATTGTTCATATTGATGTACTATTTCTCTTTGTTATAAATTGAGAAATGATTAATCTTATCTACACCAATGCCAAAAACAAGTATAATGGACCTCACCAATCGAATTATCAACATTATGACCCATCAAAGGCCATACCGGCATACCCAATATTGAAATATGCAGATGGACAAAGCAGACATGTTTAAGATTCTCTATATATCCGCTTTGTTAAACCATCCTCAGTCAACACATATAATCTTAGAGTGGAATTAAGAAATTAAGTGATTGTGATTAGATAGACCGTTGCCAAAAATGTTATTCTTAGTGTAGACTTTTTTTCATTTTCTCGTTTGAGCCGAATTAAAGACTGTATTGTATGGTTGTGTTTTCCTGACACATTGTTTGTTTCTCAGTATCATTATATGAACTTGTATAGACATCCCCAAAAATTATTGCAGATATGTCTTTGCCAGTCAATTTAGTGTTATTCTATTTTATTGTGATTTTAGTTGAAACGTGCGTATTTTGTATTTTATGTTCAACTTATATGGCGTTAAGAGTCAGTCATACTTTAATATTCTTAATATGACTGTAACAAAAAATAGGTAAAACTCCACACTTTCAGAACATCATTTTAGGAAACAGCTGGGTACACTTTATTTTAAAGGTTAATTCCACTTTAAAAATTTCCTCTCTATCTATTTTTAGAGTTGTGTCTTCTATGTTAAACTACTCAGTGGAAATCACACCCAATATAGAATTATTGTACTTAAGCCTGGCAGTTAAGGTGTGTACTAATGACACTCCGTTTCTAATATGTTTCACAGCAATATCTATTCATTTTGAGTATAACAATTACATTGTATGTCAATTTTTGAAGACTTATATAATGATAAATAAACTAACTTTTCAAACACTGTGTTTTTACTATCAGAAAGGATTAAAATCATAAATTTATAGAAATCTAATGGAAAGTCATGCACTATAAAATAACACTGCACCCTGCATTACATTAAGTCAGAAATGTTTCGAAAAAACATGCCCTATATTTTGTTTTGTAGAACAATTACGTGTATATTAACTACACCAACGATTGAGAAAGTAACTAATATAAAATCAAAAAGGTAACTCTAAAGCTTAAAGTGTGGTATTGGAGGCAGGGTTGGCTTGTTGTATAGATACATGTACTCTGATAGATTGAACTGCCATTGAACTATTCTGCTGCTGACAGAGAAAAAATACTCAATAACGGCTAATGTTATGAAGTGGACTCATTTAATCCAGACTTGTATTTTTACATCAGGGTTCAGTGATTGACGGTGAACCGAGGATAATTATCACTGACTACCATACAGAAGAAAATCGGCTTTCTGGCTTGATATACAACGTATCCTTTTTGTTCAGTGATACATCGCTATTTGATTACATCAAACTATTTACAGAGAGAAAAAAAGTAAAAAAATACCGAATCTCAGCTAGGCAAATACAAATACCTTTTATAGTTGTAAATTGATATCACAAATCAGCTCAAGTACCTCATCGTAATTTGGTAACACCAAATTCAAGAGTATACGAAACATGCGGAAACTGAATGTGGCTTTGTGACGTTTTCAAGGTTTCCGGCTAAAAAAGCGGAACACCGAAAACTAGTGCTTCTGGCGACAGTTTTCTTTCCTTATAGATCAAGGGGACAATAAATCACTCTGGCGCTGACATAACTAACACAAAGGAGTATTTCTCTGGACTGAGGTTATGTCATCTATCAATGTCTTATTATGTATCAAAACAACATTCGGTCGTGATTTACATTGATGCCTAAGAGGATTCGTGCTGACTACTGCACAAAAGAAATAATTGATTTTCTGGTCAGATAGAATCAAATTACTTTTTTCGGCTGACGTCTTGATGGATAGCCTATCAAATATGTGACTTGACGATTAAACTATACAGGAAGTTTTTATGTTCATTTCTGAAATGAAGAATTATCAACAGGCCGACAAGTCTTTCAGTTTTCACTGAAATTCTTTTCAACGAAAATTGCGTGAAACGTCCATTTTCCTCTGGTATTAATCGACACAAAACTTAAAATGCATTCTTCTATTGGTCATGCGAACCTTCAGAAATGCACAATAAAATGCTTGCATGTGCATGTAAAGATCTTAAACAAACTATGCTATTGTTGCGCTAACTTACAACTGTTTCTTTTGCACAGCGGTGTATTAGATCTTTGTATTAAAAGTCATGTATAATTAATTGCATAAGTCATACTTTTTTTGCATATTCAGGAGAGATAAAACCAACTTTAAAATGGTCGCTTTTCAGAAAAACTTTGGAAAACACTTTAACTTAAAAATAAAATAAAAGTTGGGATACCGTATGTAGCACCTTGTAAAAACAACTAGTTAAAATTGATTTACCTATGAATTCTTTAAACGGAACAGTTGTCTCAAAGAACTTGACGTGAGCAGACAATCGATCTGATCTAACTCAAGATGCCATTACTAGTAACTTATAGAGTCAGCTGACGGTGAATGAAAACACCTCCTCACCTTGCAATGATTGCTTGTCGCTATATGTTGAACTCCAGCATATCTTTTAATTTCACGACCCAGCCGACGTATCTCTATAGGGTCAATTTCTAGATTAGACTATTGAGAATTTGGGAGGGTCTACTTTGGACATCAGTTCCGCTAACAACAGCGATCGATCCGTGGACAGTTTGGACATAGCCTAGCAATGTAATTTGATGTAAGCAGCGAACGTTAAGCGGTTATTAATTTAATGAATTGAGCATAACGTTTCCGGATCCTTCTTGGATTGCATTTACGTTCTTATAGATCTGTTGAACTATAAACATGACATCATTCCAATAAGTAACGTCAATCGGACACATGATGGTTTATGCAGTGGAACGCTAATAGAATACGGATTCTCAGCTAAGCGAATATAGTAATTACAGTGTATGGCTGTAACTTTAGACAATAAATTTGGTTAAGTGGCCAATCTAAATGCGGCCAAGTTCAATAGTTCAAATGTATCTCAGATATATGGTGGAGTTTACTCGATTTTTAATTTACGAAGATAATTTTATTGTCAAACTGAATGATGTTAACAAACGTACTCGTATTTTGACAGTTGCCATAAAAGATATCCGTTGAACCACTGTTTCTGCTCACTTCGCCCTATGTTGAAGTTAATTCAATTATTTTCGACCTATAATAATTCAGTCTTTACAAAGGATATAGATATAATAGGATCGGTCATTTCTTGAGATTGAGAAGAATATGAACATCAATTTTTCACCTGGCTCGTTTAAACCTTGTACCAAACATAACAAAACTAATTTATGAACAATGTTCAAATCTGGTTAAAATCGAAGCAGTCAAAATTGTTGAAACCCATAATTTCGGGTGCATATGTGACTCTCCGCAAAGCGTGATTGAAATATTTTTGTCGTTTAGGGTGACCGTTAACAGTATTTTCGCTTTTTTGGATAACTTGTAGACGGTCGGATGGCTGACTGGTTTAGGTGACCGGCATTTACTGCTGGCGATAGGGTGCCTGGGTCTGACGGTCGTGGATACGATTCCCACAAGGGTCTCAACCTGCAAAATTTTCTGAACTAGAATGTGTTCAGTATCAGAAAGTGCTATCCCCAAAAAAGAAAATACTGATGATTAAGATTGCTGCTTTTATGATTGATGATAATTAAAAGATAAGGTTGAATTCAAGAAAAATCAGGACTGACTATATGTGTAAAATAAAACAGAAAGAGGTTAAAAGTATTTATTCTGGCTAACGTTAGCCAAAGACTTTATTACGCCATAAAGACACACAAACACTTTTAGCCCTCCGACAGCTGAAAAATTTATGAAATAATCGATATTTTTTTCCGAACCATAAAACTAAGTTCGTCGCACTTTGTTATTCTCAGTTGCATACAGCAGGAAAATAGCTCAGAAACATTTTAACAATTTATCGGGAACGTCAGAGCGAACTTGTAAAAGAACTAGTAAACAGCTATGTTTGGTCACAATTTACGATCATATGAAATATTTTCATAATACCTAATACATAATATCGAACACAAGAGCTTCGATTCAATTTTGGTAATGGCTCTTTCCTGTTCAAGAGCTATCCGTTTTCAATGCCAGGGTGTGTATATGCGTATATATATTTTTATGACACATATAAAAATATGGTTTAGCAAAAAATCCAACTCTTTACGGTTTATTATCTTTTGCCAATACTTAACGAAGCCAATTGTGCTGAAAAAATTAAGATAGAAAACGTAAACATGTTTAGCCTACGGGTAATTCTTTATATTGGTAGTCAAGCGAGAAAATGTTATTGTCCTATACCTGTAACGCCCTTGACTTACAAAAATAATTAACAGACTCTGTAGACCAGTTCACGGAGGAACTTTTCCTTGTTTAATATATGTGAAGCGATTAACTAGTATTCAACACAATACTGATATAATACGTTAACCTTTCTCAAGAGAAATGAACTACATTTGACGTAAAAAGAGATGTTGAACTTGTAAAATAAAATGTGTACGACAAAAGTTTTCCCCGAGGATTTTTTAAATGAAATTGTCAACATACATCAAGTTTCTTGTGACAATTTAGAAAATTATTTGGAGAACGATAGAATTTAATATTGATTATCTGTCCAGTCTCTTGTAGATTGAATATATACATTTGGTGCCTTCCCCCTATAAGAGATATAATGTCACATCACATAAATAGCCGAAACGTTCTAAATACAAATTAAAACAGTTGATTGGTTGATAATACCTGGCAAAAGATCCGCCACATAAATCAGGCGGTTCCTCAGGCTATTAAATATATAGATCAAAAAGGTATCAAAAACTTGTCAAGTTCATACGCACCAAGGAAACTGGGCCTCTAAAATAGTGAGAGAAATCGATGTAGGTTTTAACGTTAAATAAATTTTTATCTTTAAACCATCATTTTAACGATTTTACTACAGCAAAACAAGTAACTGCTTTGAAGTGCTAGGTGTGTTCCATAAGTAAAATGATTGAATTTTGTAACCTTTGTAATTATCGCTTGTCTCATTTTTTCTGTTATTGTCACAATTGTTCCTTGGTAAGAAAAGAAGGGGCTTTTTGACCCTTTTCTTGGTGATAAGTGTGGTGTGATATTGCCGGACTAATTACCCTTGGGTAATAAGTTAATTTCTTAGAGTTATCATCACTTTAAACTTGTTCATAGGTTTATAACCCAGTCGATGTCTGTCTAAAGAAAAAAAAAACTAGATTGATGTATTGAGTTTATATTAGTTAAGACAGGACTTCCACAAATTTGCAAAAGTAATCTATGGTTCCACAGCTAAACATAAAAACCAACATCTTATCTCTGAATGTCGTAAGAAGAACTGTTAAATAAGTGGATTCGAATTAACCTCGAAAATTGTTTTTAAGACATTTACCTAATATGCCAAATAACGTTCGACGCAGGAAAATGAACCCAAAAGTAATAAAAGCTGCATTATTTTTTTTCTTAACGATGTCTCTTTTTCAGATCAAGTGATAACTACATACACCAAGTATATGGTTTCCTGGAAGTCATAGAAGATAAACCTTGACGCTGTAGCTTAACCTTAAATATGCGTATCTTTATTTAAAATGTCTTAAAGATTTACTAAGGCAGTTAAATCTATATACTTCTTTCTTTGCGAGATTACCGTACACTCCCCCCCCCCCCCCTCCCTTTATAAAGACAAACATTTATTGTGATTGTTTGGAAGGAGATACTATGCATACATTGAAAGTGGTATCGTTTGATCACGTCTCTGCTTAGCAGAATTATATTATTTTTCATAAGTCTACAAGTTAGTAACTGACTCTCTAAAGAAGGAATCATTTTGTCGAATTTACAAGGCAATCTGTCCTTCAACAGCTATGAAGTACTCCAATAATTGTTGTCTGATTTTTTTTAAAAAATGATTGGCGAAAATAAAAATAAAAACTCGGAAATTGCTTTTATAACAAGTGGTTAAAATGCTCTGTTACGTTAGACCTAAGGAACACTAACCTAGCAATTATGAAAACTAAAATCTCTCGTCTTTTTTATGTCTCTCTTCAGCAAATCCAGGAAAGCGATTATTCCGTTAAGTAAGCACTTAAAAAAAGCCAAAAACTATTTACTTTTACGGTAAATGAGACACTATGCATTGCAGATATTTCGTGGTAACTGAACAAGTCATGTAACAACTATAAATTAAGGTAATTACAGTTATATTACGCTCTTGAAAACTATTAAAATAATTTTGCAAACACAAAACCAAGTTGTTTTTTATCGGTTGAAATCATAGAATTAGGGAAATATACTGGAAACTTATCCGTTGTAAAATAACATTGCATACTGCATAACATTAAGTCGAAAAAGCATGCCTCTAAATTTTGTTTTGTTTTAACTTCAACGATTTAGAAAGTATATCTAATGCCATAATGTACGATATCTTTGGCATGATTGGCGAGTTGTATGGATACACGTCCTCTGATAGATTGAACCGCCATTGAACTATTCTACTGTGACAGAGAGAAATTACTCATTAAGAGCTACCGTACAGAAGTAAATCGGTTTTCCGGCTAGATAGAGTTTATCATGTTTTGCTATTCTTTGATACATAGCTTCTTGATTACGTAAACTGCTTTATAAAGAGAAGAAGTAACATAAAACCAAATTTCAGCAAAACAAATATATACATTTATTATAGTTGTAAATTGATACAAAAAACGGGCTCATGTACCGCACCTTAAAGTGACCAAATTCAGGAGTATATGAAATATACAGAAGCGGTGTGCGACGTTTTCATCGTTTCCAGAATGAAAAGCATGGAAGAACACCACGAAACAAACCCAAAGCTAAACTGCGAAAGTACAAAGCGAAAACACAGAAGAACAAGGTATAAAGATCGAAAGTGCAAAATAAAACTATATTATTTTCTTGTTTTTGGGTTGCACTGTCGAGTTCCCGTTTTCACTGTCGACGTTGTATCTAGTGACATTGTTTTGAACTAAAATAGTTGTATATCGTCAAAGAGGGGTAATCGTCAACAACCTTTCAGTACTGTGCGTGGTGTGATTTAGAGATGACACTATGATCGGGTACCACGGAAAGAAATACAACAAATGCCTAGTAAGCAATGTCCTTAAGTTATTACGAATCATTGAATGATTACAGTATGAAAACCAACCGAAGACATCAACACTGTCCAGAAGGCGACTTGAATTAATTCGGTTTCAGGACATGTTCTGTTGCACTGTCAATAAACTTATCGTTCCAAGCTCTCGTTAAATTAAATGATTTTAAAGCATAGGAAATGGAAGTCCATTAAAATGGCGATCTTTAGAAAACACTACCGTTGTCTGAAAGCCATTGCTGATTCTGACATGTTTTAAGCATTACATGTTTAAAACAAGAAAAGAACAATTTATGTAAATGTGTGTTTACGATGTAATTGGAATGATTTGTTGCAATGCTGTAAAATGCCTGTTTTCGGCGACGCTGTCGACCTTGTATCTAGAGATATTTGTTTAGAACTGAAAACAAATATTACTTATACCAGATAGCCATAATCAAACACATTGATCATGTAATTTTCAATTGTATTTCGGATATTTATTCGGGGGAGCCAATGAATGATTTTTTGGACGCCTACAAGAAGTATTGAGTTTTTATTAGATTAGACACGACTTCCACAAATTCGAAAGGCAAATCGATCGTTCAATATCCGTGAAATCATGTACAAGACAGTATTTTTGGGATAACACTTTCTGATACTGAACAGATTCTTGTTCAGAAAATTGTGCAGGCTGAGCCCTTGCGGGAATCTAACCCACGACCCTCAGAGTCAGTCACCAAGTCGCCAGCAGTAAATGCTGGCCACCTATACCACTCAGCCATCCGACCTTCTACAAGGCGCAGAAAAAATAATATAAAAGCTGCATTATTTCTTCCTTGGGATGTGCAGATCAGGCAAGTAATTACTCCATAAAGCAAGTATATGGTTTACAAGAAGTCATAGAAGATAAAGCGTGGCACTGCAGTTTAATCTTGATTATACTTATCTTTATATAAAACGTATTACCGTTTACTAAGGCAGTTTAAATTTATGTCACATTTTCTGTGCGATATTACCTTATGCCCCTTAATAATACATGCAAAATTATTGATGGAAATGAGAAACTTAGTTTTTATTAGCTTGGACATATTATTCTCGAATGTGGACAGCATTCTTTCTTTCAACAGCTGTACATCAAACCAATAACTTGTGTCTGAATTTGTTTTAAGATGATTAGCGAAAATAAAATAAAAACTCGGAAATTGCTGCTATATTATGAGACTAAAATGCTCTATTATGTTGGTTCTAACAGTTATAAAAACTGAAATCTTTCGTCTTTATAATGTTTTCCTGTTGCAGTCCAGTAAAGTTATTGCTGTATAAACTGCGAATATTGCTTCCATGTAAACACGAAATTTAAGCCTGGCTCATAAGTCATAAATGCAGAAATAGCCGATGACCTGTAATATAAGCATCGTTATATACAGCGTCTTGGCGATAACTAAGACAGCTATATCCATTTTCCTTTATAATATTACAAAATCTCCCCTTTCAACCGACAGGGAACCAATTCTTTTAAATTTCTTTCCGCAGTCTGCATAGTAAGGTCAAACGATTATTGAGAATTTAAGAAAATATTAAACCATACTGAGTTTTGTCTTTGGAAATGCTGTAATGTAGTGTGACGATAGACAAAAATGGCACTTATAAACTTGACGTCTTGCTTTTGTAATAGTTGTTGATCTCCATCTGTTTTGCCAGATTAGCTGCTAGCAGTATTCTTAGTGGTGGTGAATTTAAACTAGCGGACTGTACACAATACTAAGTTATTTTCTTTGACCAGTATCAAATATATGCTATATGTCGACACCTTCTGACTTTGATATTACCGGTTATCAGGTGAAGTTAATTGGGACAAGACAAGCTGCCTCTTCTCTTCTTGAGTTTTGGAGCCAACTCCGATGTCCAGTGATTTCAAAATCAACGTTTACTGATACTTAATCGTCTAATTACTTCGCACGAAAGAGTTATGAAGAAGGTGGATCCAGGCTGTGTGACATGTGGCAAAAGTTCTAGGTTATCCACTATATAAAGAATTGATCCCACATAATTGACTTTTTGTCATATATTTTTCATATTGATATACTATATCTCTTCGTAATAAATTGAGGAATGATTAAGTTTATCTACCTCAATGCTAAAACCAAGAATAATAGGTCTTAAACAGATGATCTAATACGAATCTCACTCAGCGTATCAATTTACAAAGAACAAAAAATGATATCCAACCGATCAAATTATCAACAGTATGACCCACCAAAGACCATATCGGTAACCAGTCTATATTGAAGTCTGCAGATGGACAAAGTATACATATTGACGATTCTCTTCTATATCGGCTTTGTTAAACCACCCCCTGTCAACACATATAAGCTTAAAGTGGGATTAAAAAATTAAGTGCTAGACCGCTAGAAGATGTTTCCAGAAATGTTATTTTTAGTGTCTAGAATGTTTTTCGTTACAGCCAAATTTAACACTGCATTGTGTGGTAGTGTTTTCATGACACATTGTTTGTTTCTCAGTATCATTATGCATCCTCTTTAAACATGTCTTCTTTATCTTTCATTAGAGTTGTGGTTTTGTCTGGAAAGTCATCCACTATAAAATAACACTGCACACTGCATACAATTAAGCGAGAAATGTTTCGAAAAAAAATGCGTCTATATTTTGTTTTGTCGAACAGGTACGTGTATATTAACTACACCAACGATTAGGAAAGTAACAGTCTAATTACTTTACGTGGTGTATCGGAGGCAGGGTTCTCTTGTCATGTCGATTGAACCGCCATTGAACTATTCGGCTGCTGACGGAGATAAATGACTCAATAACGGCTTATGTTATGAAGTGGACTCATATAACCACACTTGTATTTTTACATCAGGGTTCAGTGATTGACGGTTACCCGAGGAGAATAATCACTGTCTACCATACAAAATAAAAAAGATTTTCTGGCTTGAAATAGAGTTTATCCTTTTTGCTGTTCTGTGATAAATCGCTACTTGATTATGTAAAAATTATTTACAGGGAGAAAAAGTAAGAGAATACCGAATCTCAACTAGACAGATATAAATACTTGTTTTCATAGTTGTAAATTGATATCACAAATTGGCTCAAGTACCGCATCGTAATACCACCGAATTCAAGAGTATACGAAACGTACGGAAACCGATTGTAGCTCTATGACGTTTTCACCGTTTCCGGCTGAAAGATCGGAACACCGAAAACTATTGCTTTTGACAACAGCTTTCTTTCTTAATCGATCAAAGGGACAATAAATCAAGCTGGCGCTGACAGAACTAACACAAAAGCTCACACAAATGAGTATTTCTCTGGACTGGGGTTATGTCATTTATCAGTGTCTTATTTTATATCAAAACAACATTCGGTCGTGATTTACGCTGATGCGTAAGAGGATTCGGGCTGACTACTGCACAAAGGAAATAATTGATTTTCTAGCCAGATAGAATCAAGTTACTTTTTTCGGCTGACGTCTTGATATATAGCCAGCCTCTCAAATATGTGACTTGACGATTAAACTATACAGGAAGTTTTTCATTTCTTAATTGAAGAATTATCTGCAATGGAATATCAGTAAACAGTATATAACATAAACACAGTCAACAGGGTGATTATTCTTTCAGTTATTAGCTGAAATCGTTTGAACGAATAATGCCCAATACGTCAATTTACCTCTGGTATTAATCGCCACAAAATTCTTGTATTGTTCATTCTAACCTTCAGAAATGTAAACATATTAAACAAACTATGCTAGTGTTGCGCAAACTTACAACTTTTTCTTTTAACTGCGGTGATTTAGATCTTTGTATTAAAAGTCATGTATAATTAATTGCATTAGTCATATTTTTTTGCATATTCAGGCGAGATTAAACCAACTTTAAGATGGTCGCTGTTCACAACAAACTTTGGAAAACACTTTAACTTAAAAATAAAATAAAAAATGGGATACCGTATATAGCACCTGGTAAAAACAACTGGTTAAGATTGCTTTACCTAAGAATGCTTTACACGGAACAGTTTTCTCAAACAATTGGAGGACGTCAGCAGACAATCGATCTGATCTAACTCAAGATGCCATTACCAGTTGCTTTTAAAGTCAGCTGACGGTGAATGAAAACATCTCCTCACCTTGCAATGATTGCTTGTCGTGATCCCCGCGAACTGCAGCATATCTCTTAATTTCACGACTCAGCCAACATATCTCTTTAAGGCCAATTTCTAGATTAGACAATTAAGCATTTGAGAGCGTCTACGTTGGACATCGTTTCCGCTAACAACGGCGATCGATCCGTGGACAGTTTGGACACCGATGTAATTTGATGTGAACAGCGAACGTTAAGCGGTTATTAATTCAATGAATTGAGCAAAACGTTTCCGAATCCTTCTTGGATTGCATTTACGCCCTTATAGGTCTGTTGAACTATAAACATGACATCATTCCAATAACTAACGTCAAAGGGACAAATCAAAAAATCAAAGTGAGGTAAAGAATTGAACATTGACATCCTGTATAAATTCCATAATAGCTGGCATCGTCAATGAACTGTTCACGCTTATAGAGTAAAGTCCCTGCACACAAATCATCGTGTAAATTCAATTAAAATCGTGGGGGTGATTGGGTGGGAGCCTTCTGTGCCATGGTGCTCCCTGATTTAAGGGACGATGCCGACTTGTTGTAGTGTCCTGTTTTGTAAATGTAATGTAGATTAATGACTGAATAACAGCTAATGTTATCAAGTGGACTCATTTAATCCAGTTCTGTATTCTTATGTCAGAAGTCAATGATTGACGATGATCCGCAGAGAATTATAAACGACTACAATACAAAGGAAATATCGATTTTACGGCTTGATAGATTTTTGTTAATAGATGATATAATACATCGGTATCAGTTCACATACATGATGATTAACTCGGATGAAACGTTTATAGAATACCTATTCTCTGCTGAATATGATAATTACAGTGTATGGCTGTGGTTTTAGACAACAAATTGGCTTAAGAGCTCAATCTAAATGTTGCCAATACTTCCAACGTATCTCTGTTTATGTTGAGCATAATTGGTTTTTAATTTACAAAGATAATTTTATTGTCAAACTGAAAGCTATTCACAAACGTAACCGTATTTGACAGTTGCATTTAAAGATATCGGTTGAATCACTGTTTCTTTTCACTTCGCACTTTGTTGAACTTCGATCTGTAATGATGCAGCCCATAATAAAATAGGATCGTACCTTTCTCGAGTTGGAGAAGAATACGAACTCTAATATAATGACAGACCATCTTTGCATTTGTATAAAACGGTCCATTGATTTACTTCGGTGACGGACCCTGTTTGTAATGACGAGGCATTTTGAATATAGCTGTGACCGTCATAGAGAGGCTGTTGAAGCTTGACCTGATTAATCGACCTATGAACAAATTTAAACTCTTTCACGTGACTTGATTATCTTGTTGCATTGTTCATTTCGGCCTAATGTTATGCGAAATAGTTCTATTTTATTTTTTCATTTGCTTTGCTGTTACCTGCTCTTTGTCGATTTTTATTGGCGCAGAGTGCACTTGATTTCCTAGAGGATACGTTTGTGTACATGAAATACAAGTATTGCCTGCAGTGGTAAATATACAGCTGATGGGCTAAAAAATGGCTTGTCATTACACTAAAGCTGATAATCGTAGGAGACAAACGGTACCGAAGTTGAACTAGAATGGCCATCCTTGTTGTCGTCGTAGTAGTGTTTCTGCAAAAATGGGCGCTGGAGAATGAATGGTTTTAATGCTACTCTCAACTTATTTAAATTTAAACAGAGACAACAATTTGTAACAGTGCCGATTCAATTTGAATTATGTAAAAGACAGAGAAAACAGATAAAATCGTGAAGCAGTACAATCTATTCAGCTATAAACTTACTGACTAAAAAAAGTACACGGGGATGACTCTTTCTTGAAACCACCGTAAACGACACTGGCAACATGCAAGACAGGATAAAACATCTACATTACATTAACAAAACAGGACACTACAAGTCGTTATCGTCCCTTAACTCAGAGAGCACCATGGCACAGGAGGCTCCCACCCAACCACCCGCACGATTTTAATTAAATTTACACGATGATTTTTTGTGAAGGGATTTTACTCTATAAGCGTGAACATTTATCTCTGTAGGTCTCAACTTTATCAGCAATGATCTGATGAACTTGGTTGAATCCAATTCTCTGGACCGGAAGTTGACAAATTTCCAAAACTGTAGCGCAGAAACATTTGTGCATACTTCAACATATCCTGTTTTACCGCATTTGAGCTAAGACTGAATTCAATGTCTGTAAGCATAATCAATAATACTTTTAATGGGTTACGTTGTGTTATTGTTTTAGACAAAGTCAAGTCATCCACTTGATTTGAGGCACAGCCCTAGCAATTAATTTTGATTTTGTTGCAGTGGCTATGTGATTTACATTTATCGAAAACCCATGGCCTTTGGTTTGATTTGTTAATGACTCAAACTCGTTTAAAAACAACAAATTGCAGCAGCTAATGTTTGATTGAAATGAATTCAGTTATAACGATTGAAGTAGACTGGCAAAGCTGTTGAAATATATATTATTAAGGAGTCGGGAATTGTTTTTGATGTTTTGATACCGATCTCTTATTAAATAGGAGTTATTAATGAAGATTTCCTTTGGCTGCGGCGTGGCTGAGTTGGTTGAGCGCTGGACTACTGAGTCCCCTTCTCTGAACCCGATATAGGTTAGTATACCCTGTCGACCGGAAGCATATAAGGGAAGTTTTTAAGTGGCTGTGGAGATTGCATTGTCTTTTTGACGAGTATCTTCCGGTTTTTCACTGTACACCAGCAACACAAAGGCGTCATATAAGTGAAATACCATTGAGTACGGCATCAAATACTCCAATTGATAAATAAAAGTTTTTCTGGTAACATTTTTGAAATCCATCTAATGCATTCGCATAAGCCGCTGTCGCCATCAGTATTTAGAAACACTCCGTAAAGTGAAACTACTTGAACTTTAAAATAGAAAAGTGCCCTATTATTGTACTTTCCTTAGAGCGACAACGTTCCCCAAGGCTGTCTCAGAAGCTGCAAAAACTAACGAAAATGGCTTAATTCATCTCTTGAATGTGTTACTCAAACACCGAGACCAAAGTATTTAAGATAGTTAAAGCACTTTAAGAAGGTCATCCTTGGCAAAAGTAGGTATTTATGTGCCAAATAATTCTCGTATAATGGATTGATATCATAAATCGGTAATTTGTCAACCGTTGTTCCCGTAAACTGTCATAACTAGATATAATACTAACCCCAGCTGTCTTATGTGATTGATTGCGGAGAAGAACGGCTCCTATCGTAATACGCCATTTTGTTAACCGTGAATAGATAAAAGTACTAATGTGCATGTACTATGGACCAGGAATTGAGGTCCAACATTACCGTGTGGAATATTCTCAGTTAAAATGTGGGAATTAGGTTTGATAAAAGAGAAAACTCTTCAGTTAAATATATAACGATAAAGCCGGGCACAATAACAAACAAACTAAAACTAGTGGGCTATCAGACATGTTGGTTGGTAGGACTTTTGGGCTGTCAGACTTTTAGGGATGTCGGACCTGTGGCGTGTCGCGCTAGTGCTACTTACCACTTCCTTGGTTATATCTATGACTCTTTGAAGTATAGCCAAAATTTGGTGTTTTATCAGGATTTGAATTGAACGGACACTGGAAACTTGATAAAAGCACATATATCTTCTAAATTTGATTTAAGAATCATGAAAGCCGACAAGAACTTATCTATAACCATTTCGACATCTATACCGATATAGACACTTTCACATTTTCTCTACTTTACATAGCAATGATCACCTTTTTTGTTGCAGTTTTGTTTTCATTTGATTTTAATAAAAGGCGTTGGAGGTACTTTTCGTGACCTTTTTTTTTGGTTTAGCGCAGTGCGTTGAATTGTATAACTGGAGTCAGGACCAAATTGCAGCAGATAGCTTGAAGCAAGACAAATCGATTAATTTAGTAGCTTGAATAGAAGCGTATCTACTTGAACTTCCTTACGAGTTAGGGATAAAGAAAGTAGACATGCTATAGCTAACTGGCAGCGCTGATTCTCAGCTAGGTAACATGACAGCCTGGGTGCAGCCTCTTTACCTTGCTTAATTCTAAACCATCGGTGACAGTTTGACATTTTTGGGACTGGCGGAACTTGGCCATGTAATGCCTAGTTCGTTTATATTAGACTTCCGGGTACATTCTTGAAACTCTGGCGGCACGTTTGTATTAGCGTCTATCAGAATGGTTCTTTTGCTTGAAGACAGTTATATGAATAGACGGGACTATTCTCAACTTCCCGTGTGATGATGATATAACTAAAACAGTAGCTTGTAGCGGAGCAGGAATGAATCGCGTGAGATCTCTTTCATCACATGACGTGACTTGCAGGCCCTAAAACTGTAGACCAATGGTAATGAAATCATCATCAAGACACGTGGCATAAGTGTGTGCAATCCTCATAGAGTCCGTAAAAGAAGCTACCTATAGCGTTGAAGAAGAGTTATTTCGGCAAGCTAATTCAGGGCGTTTTGATTCCTTATGAAACAAAAATATCCAATTCCTTCAGTTTCTTAACAATATTGTGATTCTGTGAGTACTGAAAATCGGTTGAAAATACTGATGAATATAGGCATACCTACAAGAACAGGTGGCGTATTTAGTAAGGATAAGCTGTAAAATGTAAATAATTGACCCCAAAACACCAGTAGGACTTGGAATTCTATATACTCTTGCAGAACAGCCAAGAAGGAACTCATGGTTTCCGAAAGCAGTCATCTTGAAATGCACTTTTTAGATGATTTATTTCTTAACTTTGATGTAAACTTTTCAACAAGATGGAAGATTCCAACCTTGAAACTGCTCATGATTTGATTAATAAGTCAATTTACCTGCGCTTATATACTTATGGCCGACAGAGCGATTCATACATATTCCGGGGGCAATGAAGGAAACTGCGCAGTGCAACGGGGCAAAGGCGCCGCCTGGTCGCCTACAACAAATATTTATGTTTTTCTTTCTTACAATACAATACATATAGTGCGATTATGTAGAACCTCTGGAATAAAAATGGTGTTTTGTTATCTGTCGTTCAACAACGATGGCGCATATAATAATTGCTATACATGGTGTTTTGTTATAAACAACGGTGGCGCATATAATGATTAATTTGACTGATTGATTTATTTCAGGAATTAACCATAAGGCCCTTATGCCAAATAAACAAATACAAGATGGCTTCAATGCCCACAGGAAATACATATCATGTCAGTCTCGTGCTTTCAGAGCTAGCGCATCCTTTAGAAACATTTCTAACTTAAACATATCTTTTCTGTTCTGTACATTTAACAAGAGTCGACATTTTTGAACATTTGGCCACGAACAAAATCTTTCATCTGTATACAAGTTACAACAATATAAAAAAATATTCATCTTCTACTTGACCAGAGTTACACATTTTACAAAGGGGTTGTTATCTAGGAATATTATTATATCTACATGTTTCAAGTAGATAAGCCATAACAACTGCTTCGAAAGCGTCAGATGGGCGAAAAAGTCTTAAAGCTAACATATACTGATTTATGAATGTATGGATCAGTACCAGATTCAAGCTTAATCACTGATTGCGAAGAATATCTGGGAGATCTATTGATAAAATTGAAAAACGACTGAATAAAGCAATCCTTTAGAGTCCCAATAACTTTCAAAGTATTTTAAGAAGTAGGGATTTCGGATTGCACTAGCTAACCATAACCATTTTTCTCTAAAAGTAGCTTTAATTGGTAGTTTTCTTGGTATATTTTTTGGCCTTTCGATGAGCGCTTTTCTAGTTACAGACATATGTAAGTTATTCCGAGGTAAGAACATTTATCTCGATGACTTTATCCTCAGATGTCCAATTAATGGGACGTTTGTATTTTGAAAATCGAAAACAGCAATTTTATGTTAACAAAAATGAAACCTCAGGCCCCATCTTTCACTGTATAAACCGAAGTTATCCAATAAGCTTTGTAGACCCTTTGGGAAGTTTTGAGAACAATACAATCTGCAAACACTAACGCAAATATTTTAAGATCGTCAAAAAGTAAATCACCATCATCATCTTTACACAATTCTTCAAAAACGTAATTTATATATAAGCATATATATATATTGATCACTGAATAAACTGACACGCCACGAGTTCGTCTGTGCCCCAGAATATAGATTGAATCGTAAATGAATTAGGCTGGTACTAGCGGGGGAAGAAAAGGACTCAATGAGCATTTCTGTGGAGGGGAAGATTTCATCTATCGGGTGTCTTATTATATAACAACACAACAGTCGGCTGTGATTTACGTTGAGGCGTAAGAGAATTTACACCAATATACACAAAGACAATTATTGATTTTCTGGGGCGATAGAACGCCGCAAGTTTTTCTATCGACTTTGATGAATAGCTTTTTACCATCGTTTCTGGAGGTTTGGGCTATAAGAATAAAACCTATACTTTTCATTTCCGAGAGAACTGATACAATATAAGTATAATTATGATTTGTCTTTGAGCATAAACCGAATCTTTGCCAATCGAAGTCCCACCCACTTTATACCCCTTTGTCTATTTGTTATTATTTAAACCATATGTATCAAGGATAACTTATTCAGTGATGGTCTGAAAAAGTATTGAGGTAGTCTTCCATAAATAGTTAGAATCCCAAATTTTGGGGAGCAAATACTCAAGTTTTGCCAACACATAATTCATAATGTTATTACGCATAAAAAAATCAATAAGAAATTAAATCAAATGGCACTGTTAGAGGTTACATCGGTTAAAAAGAAAATCTCGATTATTTAAGCGGAAAATTGTGTTAACATTACGGCACAATTCAGATTATGCATCAAGCGTCATTTACAGTGGTGAATAAGCAAGGTTAGGTAAGTTAACTATGATTAATTGAATAATTCCCACTTGCAAAATACAAAACAAAGACACTCAGCAGTTCAAATTTCAGCCAATGTTGACTTTTTCATGAACTAAGCTTTCCTTGTAACAGGTTGTTTGTTCCAGTTATAGTTGTGTGGTTTGAAAGTAAAACTAGATTCTAATGAGCATTGCCGCAAATAAACTATATTGTCTTACACTAACATTTTAGAGTCAACAGCAGATCACAGGTATAGTTAAGGTAATAGTGCCAGGGACCTACTTAATCTTTACTTCAACTGGAAAATATGACCCTTGGCCAACAATTCAGGGCGCGAAAGAGTATTGTTAGTTTTCGGATTAATATGATCCTCCTGCGGCTCGCACAAGCCCGTGGTTAACCACTTAGGGTAAACAAGCTTTAGCCTACTCGTACTAATCAGACAATCGTTCTGAGCAACATAGCTGGCGGTAACACATTTCCTGATGTGTACGGATGGATTAGCTGGCGTGTTGGGTGGTTGATTGCCCAAGAGTAATGATATTATTCCTTGAAGTTATGATCACTCTGGAGAACAAACTCGACATTAATATTGAGTTTTTATTACGTTCATCATGAATTCTGCAAATTTTCAACTATAATTTATCTTTTTACGGATCTAAAGAAACCCAATAACTGTGATGAAAATTCCTTTCACAAAAATGAGCTCGTCCAAATTGACCGGAAAATTGCTTTTATAAAATGTGATCAATATGCCTCATAACGTTAGCTCCAATTACATTATTAAAATTGGCACTTTTTTTATTTGCAATATTGCTGGAAATGTCCTGTCGGCTCCCATCTTAGATAAGGAAGCAGAATAGGAAAAATTGAATCTATAGTTTCCAAGAAAAACAAAATGCAATTTACAGATCACGTATAAAATATTATGAAATACTTGTTTTGTTTACATTTTTTGTGTCTTTTTATGAACAATGAGAAAGCGCTTGGGTTGGTAACGCCTACTATTAACATTGGCCAATCAGAAGAAACGGCGAGTTTGAGAATTTAGAAAGGGGATTCATTATAAAAGAGATAGTGCTAAATTTAAAGAGCTTACGATTTAAATCAATAGGATTTTATAGCTCTTATCAGGTACTAGCAAGAAATCAAGTTAGTAAAATTAGGTACTAATGAGAAACCATTTGGGTGCCACAAAACAAAATTAGCCATAGGTTTTAATCTGGATCATAAATATAGTCTTTTTACCCGCCTCGAAGAGAACCGAGACGGTTGGATCAAACTCATTTGAGCAACCGGCCCCAATTCTTTTCAACAAAGCTAAGAAGGATACATCATATTACCTTTGTTCATCATTTCGGTGGGGATAACAAAGAATGAGTGCAAAGAAGGGTGTGTTTTAGGTTATACTGTATATATTATTCTGTCCAGGACAGTCAGATTTCACTTCCGCCATTCCTTATAAATCTGTTCCCCAGCTTCAAATACAGATTAAGTTATCAAATTATCGACAGCTATTTTACTGGTGAATTTGACATTAGATAGGTTGACTTAATGTTTGCATTATTATATTAAGGACTCTATTGGCCGAATCTGGAAACAGTCTACAATTGTTATGTATAGATACTTATTTGTTGGTATCTTGCAACAGTTAAATGAGTTCAGCTATCGCTTCAAACTGAAGAAGCACTGTATGCAGAAAAACTACACGACATCATATAACAGCTTAACAGTAAAGAATAATACAAAATATTACGTTCTTCTTTGGAAGACTATGTACACACACCAACTATTCTTTATCAGTTGTCTGATCCGCAGCTGGAAGAATTTACTCGGAACGTGCAACCATGAACTGTCATGGTATCACACAACATGAGATAACGTTGAACATTCAAGCCAAGAAGGGATTTTGCGTAAAACGACACGAATTGATGATAATTATTGGATAATTTAGGATGTGCGATTCTTATCGTGCCCACTTGATCTAACGTTGAAAAGTGATTTAGTTGGCCAATACAGGATTCCGGTTACAAGAGTTATATAGATGAGCTTTGTTGAATGACGAGACCATTCAGGGTAAATACTGGACGCCAGATATGCTTATATCTGATAGATATGCTTATTAATTAGTGACTTGCCAAACAAAATGAATCACATTATATTCTGCTCAAAATTAAACACGGAGATCTTGTTTACCTCTAACCACATATTAACTACACCAACAATTTAGAATGCATAATGGCCTATATTGAGTAGCTTTATGATACCGTGAGTAATGTGTTATTGGAGGACCGATGTTTTGAGTCCTGTACAGATTGGATAATAAGCTGCACCGTCAATGAACTATTTTTGGTGCTGACAGCTAAAACGACTAGAGCAAATAATTTGGAGTGTGTTTATTTAATCCAGACTTGTATTTTTATATCAGGAGTCAATGATTGACGATGACGCGTGGATAATTACCACTCACAGCTATAAGAAGAAATTATCAATTTTGGGGTTTGATAGAATTAACATTTTTTTTACTGTTCAGTGATATATCGATAAATCATTTGGTAAATGATGGTTTCTAGGGAGGAAAATTAACAGAATACCGAATCTCAGCAGGTGAATATATTCAATATAAATAGAGTTGTACGGTGAACATTGATGTGGAAATTTGGGACCAAGTACAATATTGTAAGGTGACCAAATTCAAGAATATCTGAGTTATATACTCTGTCACAAGAGAAACGCATAGGTGAAATGTCACAAGAAAGTGCTGAATTTTTTAAAAATATCGTTTCTTGTGTACAATGGCCATGGATGATTATGTTTCTCAATGCTTCTGGAATGGGAC